>OZ024916.1:42062587-42322733 GCA_964017125.1 Flabesymbios commensalis | reverse complement strand
TAAAGACAAAAAAAGTAATCTGAATATTATTAAATAATAAAATGCTGAAGTCAATAGATACCCCTCTTAATTGGAGAAATTCAACTGACTGACTCTCATTACTTGAAGGTAATTATATATTGGAAATTGTCATGCTACGTGAGTAATGTTTGATTAATTAAAATACGTTGTCTTCAAAGAAAATAAAGCTGATTAACTTCAGTAAATTTATCTTCAATGTTACTCGACACGGAAGTGTACATACAAATGTCATATTTTTCCCATAGATATGTTCTGATCTGCATAAGCCTATTATGTATTTTCCTATTACTATGTAGTTGTAGTTTGGTTAGATGGACACATGATTTAATTTTGGAACAAGGTTTTACAAAAATCTACGACCATGCAATGCTAGACACTGAGCCAGCATTGATCCAACGTCTCGTGGGGAAATCGTTTTATTGCTGTGTCATTGATGAAGGTCATATCCACCCAGAAATCGTCTGATGGAGAGATCGTGGACACGACAGGACATGGCTAGCCGCACATTGGCATACTTTTTGTAAACAGTACCCGAATGTGTACACACCTTATATAGTTATATATCCGAGCCAACACTGGAGACGTTCGTCCAGTGCTTGTTCAATGTTTGCCTATCGTCTGCGACGCTGGCCCAACATTGAACCAGCACAGGACCAATTCCCCGTGTTTGCTGGGATATTCGTTCAGTGACCCCGTCTTTATCGTTCACATGTGATGGGCATCATGGTGAATTAATCATATTATGATGATTGTGAAAGTGGGAAAAAATGAAGCATTTTTGCCATCTTTGGTTGTCCACAATTAAATCCATATTATTTTGTTTAAGGGGTTTTGTCAAGTTAAAAAAAATCCAAAAATCCGAGAAATACTCGGAAGTGGGTGGGTGGGTCAAACCCCAACTCGGATTTTATTTTTTTTTGGAAATTGAGTGTTTTTTGTATTTTTGTGTTGTTTTCATGTTCCAAAAGTCTCCCAAAAAAATCAAAAAATGGATAGGGGGGTGGGTGTTTTTTGTCTGACCAATCCGAGCTAAGGTGTTGTGTTTGCTGAATCTGGACTCGGTGGATCTTGAAAAAAAAAACATATGTAAAAATACTGTTGCTTTTTTTAAATCTGTATTTTTAAACGTTCATAATTAGGTTAGTCATACAAACAATGCATTACACTATAGTGTGATATTTTACTCCTAAATAATATTAAGTCACTTAAAAAAATTAATAAAAATTGAAGCGTCAACACACATTTTTCTACACAAAGGGGGATAAAGTAATGGAACATTTAAAGCTGCATAACTGTTTTGTTTATTTTGACCGAAATATCCTAAAATGTTCAACACAATCATTCATATATTTTTAAAGGCTTTATAAATAGACAAAATCGATGTAAATGTAGCTGAATTAGATCATGACGCGATACACCATCAAGTTATATGTTGTGGTAAATCGGTCCGTCTATGTACAATATGTACGTAATACTAGTAGTGGTTAATTGTGGGCCAATATAATGTTACATTAGACCAACATCAAACCCCTTAATAAAAAACACGAGACGTTGAGCCGCATTGGTCTAACGCTGGGCCAAAGCCGTGGACGATGGCCTCGAATTAGTTTGACATCGGCCCGAGTCACTGACCCATTGATGGCTCAATGTTGGTCCAGCTTCTACGACGCTGGTACAACATTGATCCATTAATATTTGAATGCCTCTTGTTTGCTTGGAAATCAGCTAACAGTACCGTAGAGGCTGCTTTTTTTGAAATTATTTTATTTTTACCGCATTTCGCTCTTTATATAACTGTATGTGATGACTAACGATGCAATAAAATAGTCTGATATTTTCGAATAGCATTGTCACTATAGATCGTGTTTTTCTTGTCATTCAAAATGCACTTTGAATTCACTCATAGCAAATCACTATATTTTGAAATGCCCGTGAGGTATCAAATAAAAGACTGCGAGAAAAATAGATGATTTACATGAATTACATCACTGAATTTGGTGTAATTCGGACTGCAATTTCCCACAGTCGGGGGAGAGCGTCTTAATGGCGGGCCAAGATGCTGGCCTACACTTAAAAGCACCATACTAAAACATAGGTCCTATTTTTTAAGTGAGTGACATTCTCAATCCCGGTACCGAAATCAAACATGACATTATATGCTGATATGACTCATAGCACAAAAAGTAATAACTTCTAGATATGTCTAACTGACATGAAACAATACACTTTGTATTGTGAAATGTATCTATGATCACTTAAAAAATAAGAATAATTTTAAAAATCCACTCTTTTTTCAATGCTGACCGTTATCTGCCACTTGGTACTTTTAATGTTCTGGTTATACAGACAATGTGTCTTACTCTGCTGTGATCAGGTCTTTGTTTTGGTGGGGCAGCAATATTAAAAAACAACAAACTTCAATCCTTAATAACTCGGTAACAGGAACAGTAAAATAAAAAAAATAAAACATCATTCTCCATGGATTAATATTTTGATTAAAATAAACGAAACAGTTATGCAGCCTTAAATGGCCCAATGTCTCATATTTGCTGGGCTGCGCTCACGGCAGCGCACGAGATGATGCAAATATCATGAATATACTGAAAAACACCCACAGGGACCTGCTCTTCTTTCATCAATCAACTTATCTCACAAATCGAACACACAATCATATTGATTTTATAAACACTGTTCACTCCTTATATACTCTAGTGCTGCAGCAAGCAATACAAAAGTCCCATATTTATTGAGTAACCCAAACTCAAATTTTAACAAGATGTATCTTATACCAAATTAAAAGTATGAATCTCAGGAATATGAATATCGGGAATGCCATTGCGCGAAATTTGGACACAATTGGTGAACTAACCCTTTATGTACCATGATCAAACATTTTAAAAATCTTAAGAAAACTAACGCAGGCCGTTCGCTAGGGAGGGATATACATGTGTATTAATATTTTAGAAATAACTGCTTATTTTTATGCCATTATTTTTAAAAAATAGAGAAACTAAAATTGGCGACTGATTATGTCCTAGAAGTCAAAAAAAAAAATTGGTGACCAGGAAAATTTTAATCTCCTATTATCTATTTTCGATTGTGTGAAATGTTTATCAAAATGAATTTAATAAAGAAATATATACTTTAAAGCAGCCCCTTGGGGTTACATCAATTTTCGTTTTTAGTTTTGTAATGAAGTATTGTATCCCCCAGATCATGATTTTATTTTTTTCAGAGTTTTTAGATTTTTATAAATATTTCTTATTAATATTTCCATGAAACCGCTTAAAACCCAAACAAACTTTTTGTATACCTAAACACATGCTGAAGGACGATTGAATGTTCCTACAGCACTGGGCCACATGTTGATGCCGTCGGCCCAGCGTTGGGCAGACAATAAGTGTTGCAGGTGTATCACCCCATGTCCTGACTATAAGACACCAATCAGACACCAATTAGCGGCGATTGCTTTGATCTCCTCGGCCAAGACTTGGGAATATGTGGTATGAAGGGTTGCATATTGCTGACTTGTTTTGTCTACATGGCAATATACGACCTGGAAATATAACTATTTCACTCTTTTTCGGTGGTTTAAAATTGTTTTTGACTTTTTTGTATTTTTAGTTAAGATCAGTAGGCTATATGGCTTCATATAAGTTAAATTTTCAAAATTGACAACATTAAACATGTCTCATCCCAAGGGGTCCCTTTAATGCATAATTTTGTTTACACAATAACCCTTTCAATGCTAGTGAACATACTGTGATACTGTGAGCATAATCAACAGTAATAATCATTAGTTTATAAAAGTCCAGTAGGCATGCAGACAGACAGACAGAAAAACAGGCAAACTCAAATTTTGACCAGATGTAACCTATACCGAATTAAAGGTAAGAATCTCAGAAATATGAATATTGGGGATGCCATTGCGCGGCAGTTGAACATAGTGGTGAGATAACCCATTCTGTACCATGGTGAAATATTTAAGAATTTAAAAAAAACATAGATCTGGTTCACCAGGGACTGCTACATGTATAGGCCTAGGCCTATATGTGTATTAATATTTAAACAATAATTATTTATTTTTATACAAAAATCAAATATGTGAACCTTTGATAATCTTAGAGATAAAAATGCGAAAATCTTGCTATCTGAGACAATTTTTTGAAATATGAAATAGTGAACTTTGCTCTGCATTTATGATTACGTTTGTTTTCTCCCATTTTTATAAATATAAATAACACACATTTTTAGGCATACACATATCTGGGTTCAGATACATGGGCCAGATATGGATATGTCCAACAACTTGATTTATTATGTCGTTTTCTTTGACCATGTTGACTACTTTGTTTTGAGCGTAGGTGGAGAGACGACTATTTACTCTACTGCAATGGGTGATGTATTATTAGAACGGAACTTTAATTATCTGTTATATGGTATCTCGCGTGTGCTGATTGGTTTATCTGAACATCAATAATATTATACACTGCCCTGGCCCATGTGTTTTTTGTAATATTTCTCTATTGTTTTACGATGGAACATAAAGGGTTAGCTCACCAATTTTGTCCAATTTTACTATTGGCATCCCCAATATTCATATTCCTGAATATGGTATGTGAAAAAAATCTGCAGCACTATTCAGAAAACGTCTGCTGATAAATACAATCATGTAGGCCTACGTAAAAATAACTGATAGCACTTCATATTCAAACAAAATCCATTTGCTTGATTGTTTGTGCTTGCTATAAAGTCTAAAGGACTTCGGATTTTTATCGGTCCTAATAACTCACCTGCTCGCTCAAATTAATGAAGCTGTGAGCTTAGTCGGCTATCATGGCCATGAATAAATTACTTGGCCAAGACACAACCACCTCGGACTGGCAACAGCACACCCCAATGTGTTATCTATCTGGACCACAGCAGAATGATGTGCTCACAGGACAGGGTGCGAACCAGTAACAGAATATGGACAGCAGTAATGATCCCCATGAGAGTATCACTGACAAAGCACTGTTTCCTATCTCTTTTCCACAACCCCGGCGCACTGACACTTTATGGCAACAGGAACCAGCCGAGCTGCTAAACCAAGATGATAGTTCTGTGATGTCAACTTTTATGACATTTAAAAATGTTATCTGGTATAAATCCTCATTTTATCAGCGTTTTATAGTGAAATATAAATATCCAACCAGCATCAGATCCCGGCAAACACGACACCTTAATCTAATGTTGAGCCACCGCTTGCGACGCTGTCCCAGCAATGGATTAATGTTTTGCTGGGACACACCGACCCAGCTTTCATATCTAGATTATCATTCGACAGTACAAGGGTAATGGCAAACCACGCGACATAGTCAAGTACACTGTGTGTAGTTCGTTATGTTACTCGGTGATTGGTAAATCATCCGCTAGCACTCATAATGTCGTATGCCCCACTTTTCAGAGGTAGACAAATAATTATGTTTTGTGACAAGAAAACGTAACGTTGAGAGAACAGTTCCTTTCTCTAAGCAGATTAAGAATGTTAAACGTTTGCGATTCGGTTATGAAATTATATTTGGTAAATGTATCCCAGGGTATAGTAAGTGGCAGTATAAATATGCGATACACTGTTCAATAACATGGTGTTTGTAAGATCATTAAAACCCAAACGAATGAGAAAGACGGAGCTGCAGAAATCAAATAAACAAAACAAATAAAACACAAACACTTATAATGGCGTTCTCTAACTACGGTTTACTATACTCTTAATGACACTTGGCAGACAAGTCCCTGGTGCCCAGGCGTACAAGACTGGCACCAGGTAAGTGGTAAAATCATGTAGTATTTATCATGAGTAAAATAAGTAGTAACCAAGGTGACACAGAAGATTAAACTAATAACTAACTAAACACATGCTAAACAGTTGTAATAACGTTAAGTGCACGAAAAGAAAAGTAACAGTCGCACCTGTTAAGAGATTATAATTACGAGGGTAGGAGTGGTGGGCTGTTAAAAATGTATTCTGCTACCTGGAGCGTGAAAGCAGCCAGGGTTACAGCCAGAGAACAGACAGATACAGGTCTAGATAATCAGTTTATTATGCACGAGTGTACCACGGACTAGATTGAGTCGGCCAATCAGAACATCACTGGATGGGGTGAACTGGGAACAAATGACAAGGATCCGGTGACCTCAAAGCGAGGGGGTGGGAGACAGTTTATGACATACATACATATACAGGGCAGAGGTAAGAGAGTCCCTGAGGACACCGGGAACAGTGAAGGCTTTCATACAGGCAGCTGTGAGATGCCGGTTATATATAAAACCATCAATGACTCCTAAGTGACCCCATCTAACTTTTTGGGTTTAAATGACAAGGATTTACTTTTACGAAAATCCTACCCCATTGTTATTCTTCATCTACATGATCTACACGTTAATGACAGCCAGACAAAGATGGCAGCTGCTGGAAGGAAGGCTACAAGAAGGGAGCTGACGGATTCCACATCGTCACCAGATCATTTAAGACCACATAATCATAATAATATATATTTTTGAAACAAATTGCTTATAGCAGTGAAAATGACGTGCTTATCAATCCAACGGATGGTGGTGGTGGTGGTGGTGGTGGTGGTGGTGGTGATGGGGATGGTGGTTGTGGTGGTGGGTGTGGTGGTGGTGGTGGTGGTGGTAGTGGTGGAGGTACATTTTACATCATTATCTTGATTATAATATACCATTATTTATTTAAAAGCTTATAACATCAATACTATTAATGTTAAACTATTCTTCCAATTTATATGAACATCGTTATAGTCAATAGTAATAGTTATTCAAGGTTCACGTGTACAGTATGTATTATACATTGAAAGGGGAGATGTCTCCCGTGGCGATACCACTCAGACTGTCAGACCAGCAATGGGTCCCAAGGGACTCCTGATCCATACACGCTGATTCCCATTGCTCTGTGGCATAGACAGTAACCGTTTACTTGAAAAGTAGGCAATTACTGGCTGTTGACTTTACACGGAAGCATATCCGCTGATCTAATTTTTTTTCTGAGTGAATGTTGCCCAGGCATACTAAAACCGATGTGCAGAAAAGAAACACATTTTGTTCAAAATACACGTTCTATTTAGACGACTAAAATACATATAATTGAGAGTGGTATTTTAACATACCAGCTTGCAGCTGTTGTGTCTACTTTCACATACGACATGTAATGCATTATTTATCTGAATAAGACACATCTGAAAGTCTGAAAGATCGAATCATAAAGAAAGAAAATAATTTGAAATATGCTAAACTATCTACTTTATTCAAATTACATTCTGTGAAAAATATACATTCTGAAACGAAATGAGATCAATATCTACAAAACGCTCAGACATCATTTCATTATCCCCCAATTTATTGTTCCCTCGTTGCCCAATCTAATATATTTATTGGTTTCACTAATTGGATTCTTATTTTTATTTCCCAACTGCCGCAAGTTTTACAAACGGGAAAATTCATAGAATATTCATGTGGTTTGTTTGCTCCATGATTATCCACATCAAGCTTTTAACTCTTTCAGTGTGGGGATCGAACTCTAAAGTCGATTCCCACACTGAAAAGTCTTTGAATGAAGCTGAAAGAGCTATCAGAGACATGTATGATGATTGATTTAAAATTAAAGAAAAACGTGTAGTCCCCATGGTTTATATAAAACAATTCAGCGTAGTAAGGCCAGTGTATATCACTAAATAATTTAGAATAATAGGCAAGTGCGGTCTGTTGCGTCCCAATTTGTAATAACGTTCCAATTTGTAATAAATTATTACAAATTGGAACGCATATGTAATGCAATTGCGTCCCAATTTGTAATAAATTATTACAAATTGGAACGCATTTGCACTGCAGCTGCGTCCCAATTTGTAATAAATTATTACAATTTGGCACGCATTTGCAATGCATTTGCGTTCCAATTTGTAATAAAATAGTATATTTCAGATGATACACAGAGAACACTGGTGACCATAGGGTAACGTTCTTTGCCTCTGAGCAGCAGATTTCGTGTGAATGTGGGCTTTGACATTGTCATAATTTATATCATTAAATTGACTTAGTACAAGTCGTTCAAACAACTTCTATGTCGTTAAATCGACTTTTGTTAAATCGCTATACCGAGTTATTAGTCATTAAATCGATTTAGTATAAAGAATGTAACTGACTTATAAGTCGTTATAACAACTTATGCTAGTCGAATTAACGACTTACTAAGTCGATTTACTAAGTCAATTTAACGATTTGTAAGTCGTTTCAACGACTTGCACTAAGTCGATTTAACGACTTAAACTAAGTCGATTTAACGACGTATACTAAGTCGATTTAACGACTTATGCTTAGTCGATTTAACGACTTATATGTCATTACATAACGACTTATTCTAAGTCAATTTAACGACTTTCAAGTCGTTATAACGACTTATAAGTCGTTATAGCGACTTATACCAAGTCGATTTGATGATTTATACTAAGTCGATTTAACGACTTATGCCAATTCGACTTAACGACTTATAAGTCGTTAAAGCGACTTATACTTAGTCTATTTAACGCCTTATACTAAGTCAAGTTAACGACTTATCAGTCGTTATAACGACTTATACTAAGTCGATTTACCGATTTACTAAGTCGTTATAACGACTTATTTAAGTCATTATGGCGACTTATGCCAAGTCGATCTAACGACTTATACTAAGTCGATTTAACGTCTTATGCTTATTCGTTATTACGAATTAGCATACGTCAATTTAACAGCTTATAAGTCGTTAAAACTACTTGTACTAAGTCGATTTAACGATTTACTAAGCCGTTATAATGACTTATTTAAGTCATTATAGCGACTTATGCCAAGTCGATCTAACGACTTATACAAAGTCGATTTAACGACTTATTCTAATTCACTATTACTAATTAGCATAAGTTGATTTCAAGACTTTTAAGTCGTTATAACGAGATAAAAACAATTGTCACGTCGTTTCGATGCTTCCTCACACTTGCAATACATTTGCGTTCCAATTTGTAATACATGTTATGAGTTGTCAGGTATTTCAGATGATGCGCAGAGAACAACACCAGTGACTCGGGGGTAACGTTCTTTGCCTCTGAAAGGAAGACTACGGGTGACTGTGGCCTTTGAGATTCTCATAACTCATATTACTTAATTCACCTAGTCAAAGTTTTTTTAGTTTCGAAATATCTTATTTTTTATTACAAATTGGCACGCATTTGCAATGCAATTGCGTCCCAAATTGTAATGAATTATTACAAATTGGAACGCATTTGCAATGCAATTGCGTCCCAATTTGTAATAAATTATTACAAATTGGAACGCATTTGCAATGCAATTGCGTCCCAATTTTGTAATAAATTATTACAAGTTGGAACGCATTTGCAGTGCATTTTCGTTCCAATTGCCAACAAAATTTGATGAATTGTCACATCTTTTGGATGATATTCCGAGAACACTAGTGACCGAGGGGTAACGTTATTTGTTTCTGAACAGCAGAGTTCGGGTAACTGTCACCTTAATTTGTCATGAAAACAACATATTTTTTATTACATACTGGCACGCAATTTGTAATAAAATATTACGAATTGTCAGTTATGTCAGATGATATACAGAGAACAACACTAGTGACCCAAGCGTAACGTTTTTGGCCTCTGAACAGAAGCGTTTGGGTGACTGTGACCTTTCAATTTCTCATAATTACCACTACTTAATTGAGTTAGTCATTTATTTTGTGTTTTTAAGCAATACGTTATTACAAATTGGAACGCATTTGCAATGCAATTGCGTCCCAAATTGTAATAAATTATTACAAATTGGAACGCATTTGCAATGCAATTGCGTCCCAATTTGTAATAAATTATTACAAATTGGAATGCATTTGCAATGCATTTGCGTTCCAATTAGTAATAAAATATTATATTTCAGATGATACGCAAGAAACACTGGTGACCATAGGGTAACGTTATTTGCTTCTAAGCAGCACATTTCGGGTAAATGTGGGTTTTGCCTTTCTCATAATTCATATCATTTAATTGACTTAGTACAAGTCGTTCAAAGGACTTCTATGTCGTTAAATCGACTTATGCTAAGTCGCTATACCGAGTTATAAGTCATTAAATCGATTCAGTATAAGTCGCTATAAGTCGCTAATAAGTCGCTATAACAACTTATGCTAAGTCGACTTAACGACTTACTAAGTCGATTTACTACGTCAATTTAGCGACTTATATTAAGTCGATTTAACGATTTACTAAGTCGTTATAACGACGTATTTAAGTCATTATAGCGACTTATGTATGCCAAGGCGATCTGACGAGTTATACTAAGTCGATTTAACGACTTATGCTAATTCGTTATTACGAATCAGCATAAGTCGATTTCACGACTTATAAGTCGTTATAACGAGATAAAAAAAAATTGTCATGTCGTTTAAATGCTTCCCTACACTTGCAATACCTTTGCGTTCCAATTTGTAAGATCTTGGGTGACTCACTTGCCCTTCAATATCTCATAATAAACATTAATTAATTAAGTTATTTTGAGTTTTTAAGCAATACATTATTACAAATTGGAAAGCATTTGCAATGCAATTGCGTCCCAAATTGTAATAAATTATTACAAATTGGAACGCATTTGCATTGCAAATGCGTTCCAATTTGTAATAATTTATTACAATTTGGGACGCAATTGCATTGCAAATGCGTGCAAATTTGTAATAAAAAATAAGTTATTTCAAAACTAAATATACTTTGACTACATGAATTAAGTAATATGATTTATGATAATGTCAAAGGCCAAAGTCACCCGTAGTCTTCTGTTCAGAGGCAAAGAACGTTACCCCTGAGTCAATGGTGTTGTTCTCAGCGCATCATCTGAAATACCTGACAACTCATAACATGTATTACAAATTGGAACGCAAATAAATTGCAAGTATAGGGAAGCATTGAAACGACATGACATTTTTTTTATCTCGTTATAACGACTTATAAATCGTGAAATCGACTTATGCTGATTCGTAATAACGAATTAGCATAAGTCGTTAAATCGACTTAGTATGAGTCGTTAGATCGACTTGGCATACATAAGTCGCTATAATGACTTAAATAAGTCGTTATAACGACTTAGTAAATCGTTAAATCGACTTAATATAAGTCGTTATAACGATTTATAAGTCGTTAAATTGCCTTAGAATAAGTCGTTATATAATGACCTATAAGTCGTTAAATCGACTAAGCATAAGTCGTAAATCGACTTAGTATACGTCGTTAAATCGACTTAGTTTGAGTCGTTAAATCGACGTAGTGCAAGTCGTTATAACGACTTATAAGTCACTGAATTGTCTTAGTAAATCGACTTGGTAAGTCGTTAAATCGACTTAGCATAAGTTGTCATAACGACTTATAAGTCAGTTACATTTCGTTATACTAAATCGATTTAATGACTAATAACTCGGTATAGCGACTTAGCACTAGTCGATTTAGCGACATAGAAGTCCTTTGAACGACTTGCACTAAGTCAATTTAATGATATGATTTATGTCAACGCCCAGATTCACCCGAAATCTGCTGCTCAGAGGCAAAGAACGTTACCTTATGGTCACCAGTGTTCTCTGTGTATCATCTGAAATATAATATTTTATTACAAATTGGAACGCAAATGCATTGCAAATGCGTGCCAATTTGTAATAATTTATTACAATTTGGGACGCAATTGCATTGCAAATGCGTGCCAATTTGTAATAATTTATTACAAATTGGGACGCAATTGCATTGCAAATGCGTTCCAATTTGTAATAATTTATTACAATTTGGGACGCAATTGCAGTGCAAATGCGTGCCAATTTGTAGTAAAAAAAAAGTTATTTCAAAACTAAAAAACTTTGACTAGGTGAATTAGGTAATATGAGTTATGAAAATGTCAAAGGCCACAGTCACCCGTAGTCTTCTGTTCAGAGGCAAAGAACGTTACCCCTGAGTCACTGGTGTTGTTCTCTGCGCATCATCTGAAATACCTGACAGCTTATAACATGTATTACAAATTGGAACGCAAATGTATTGCAAGTGTAGGGAAATACGAAACGACATGACAATTTTTTTTATCTCGTTATAACGACTTATGAGTTGTGAAATTGACTTTTGTTAATTCGTAATAACGAATAACCATAAGTCGTTAAATCGACTTAGTTAGATCGACTAGGCACAAGTCGCTATAATGACTATAATTCGTTATAACGACTTAGTAAATCGTTAAATCGACTAAGTATAAGTCGTTATAACGACTTATAAGACGTTAAATTGACTTAGTATAAGTCGTTAAAGTGATTTAGTATAAGTCGCTTTAACGACTTATAAGTCGTTTGGTCGAATTGGCATAAATCGTTAAATCGACTTAGTATAAGTCATTAAATCGACTTGGTCTAAGTCGCTATAACGACTTTTAAGTCGTTATAGCGACTTATAAGTCGTTAAATTGACTTAGAATAAGTCGTTATATAATGACCTATAAGTCGTTAAATCGACTAAGCATAAGTCGTAAATCGACTTAGTATACGTCGTTAAATCGACTTAGTTTGAGTCGTTAAATCGACGTAGTGCAAGTCGTTATAACGACTTATAAGTCACTAAGTTGACTTAGTAAATCGACTTGGTAAGTCGTTAAGTCGACTTAGCATAAGTTGTCATAACGACTTATAAGTCAGTTACATTTCGTTATACTAAATCGATTTAATGACTAATAACTCGGTATAGCGACTTAGCACAAGTCGATTTAACGACATAGAAGTCCTTTGAACGACTTGTACTAAGTCAATTTAATGATATGATTTATGTCAACGCCCAGATTCACCCGAAATCTGCTGCTCAGAGGCAAAGAACGTTACCTTATGGTCACCAGTGTTCTCTGTGTATCATCTGAAATATAATATTTTATTACAAATTGGAACGCAAATGCATTGCAAATGCGTGCCAATTTGTAATAATTTATTACAAATTGGGACGCAGCTGCAGTGCAAATGCGTTCCAATTTGTAATAATTTATTACAATTTGGGACGCAATTGCATTGCAAATGCGTGCCAATTTGTAATAATGTATTACAAATTGGAACGTTATTACAAATTGGGACGCAACAGCGGTCTACATTTACAAAATTGATTTTTTAGTAGATGTTATAGCGCTGCCCTTCCTGATTGGTAAACTGAAAGTATTTTTGAAAAATCATCATTACTTTTTAATTTATGTTATTTTTACCTTTTAAGTTTTAGTTATGTACATTATTTGAAATTGCATGTATACATGTATGCCGCCTGGATGTACGTTTCTGCATGACTGGAAACATTTTGTTCTTCTGTTGGCTCACAAAGAGCCAGATTCTCATAAAGAGTCTGATTAAAGCAGCAGACACCAAAAAAGCGCAATATTTAAAGAGTTAGCCGAACCGGCGGTACAACATTTGTCCACATGTCTAGAATTGCTCCCAGGGGTCTCTAGATACAGAATCTGGTTGATGACATTGCCGGAAATGGTGGCGGGCTGAGAATTTGACACTTTTGTACACCTACCCGATTTTTGGAAAAAATATTCATTCTCACTCTATTATAATATTAGGCCATTTAAATGAAATATTGTTGGATTTAGTTGTTTCTATTGATCAGATTATATATCTGTGGAGTTAAAATTATAAAAAATAGTAGAATTTTCCACTAGCATCCTACCCCTGAGAGCTATTTTGGATATTGTAAATATGTCGCAAAATGCAATTTTTAAATTTTTTAATTTTTTCTCATTTTTTTGCAGATAGTTTATGACAACAGGTTCGTTTCTGCACGAAAGTATCCGTGAGCGGTACCATTTGGTTCAGATACATCCCTTAAGTATGAATTAGGTTACTAATGCTTGATTTGTCGAGTAATTGATCATTATGGTCAATTTCAAAATGGCCGCCGTAAATTCAATGTTTTTTCCCTAAATGTATTATTGAACATGGTGTTCTTAAATTTCGCATCACAAGCACGGTTTGAGTGTCTAATCTTACATTTTATTGTTCGTTCAAGTATTTACAAATGCTGGATTGTGATATTTAAGACTCAATCCAAGATGGTTTCCAGAAATGATCAAGAAAATGTTTAAAATTTCACATTTTCTTGCAAATATTTTAGAAGCACATGCTTCATCGTGTAAAAAACCTCCACGATCGGTGTAATTTGGTTCAGAGACAACCCTTGAGTGAAAATCATATGATTAGTGCTTGATTTGTAGAGTAAACAATCAATATGGCTGATTTTAAAATGGCCACCGTGAAATGAATGCTAAATCTTCATATGCATAATTCAACATGGTTTGCTTAATTTTTATCTCAGAAACGCGGTTGTTGTGTCTATTCTTATATTTTAATGCTGAATGAATCCACTGAATATGTCTATTTTAACATGTTTAAGTACTAGAATATGTTATTTAAGAACCAATCCAAGATGGCCGCCGTAAGATTGGCAAACAATATTTTCAAAACTTTTGAAAATAGTTCATGAGCACACATTCTGTTTTGTACGAAAACCTCAGTGAGTGGTATTATTTGGTTCAGAGGCATATATTAAATCAAAATCAGGCGGTTATTTCGTAATTTGTCAAGTAATTAATCATTATGGCTGATTTCAAAATGGCCGCCGTTAGATAAATGCATTATTGAACATAGTTTACCTAATAGAACTCAGAACTCAGAACTCAGAATCATTTATTCGCCTCTTTAACAAATATATATATAGTCTCATCATTTTATACAGATAATTAATGATGTGATGGGCATGGAGACTTGCATTAAGATCAAGAATTTGATCGCTATCATGCAAGCCACCATATTTAATAAGCAAAATTCAACAAAACATGAACATACCAGAGTTGCATGGATCAAGCGCGCCACGTTGACGCCAGACATGCACCGGATAAATCACAACAGCCCGTACGCCGTCCCCCGGCCAACCCACAGAGAAAAAATATTTGTGGGTTAGCCGGCGAAAACACGCACGAAGCCGGCAACACTAATGCACGACCCAGCGCCGAGGTGGCGCACTTGACCTCTAGACTGCTGATATGATATCGGAACATTTATATTTATATATATCATATGTGCAAAAAACTATGTGAGACTCCACGACATCTCATATGTGGACATTTAAGTCCGCAAATGAGAGGTCGAGACAGAGCACATTCAATGATTCTGAAACTAGTTCACCCGACTCGTGACCGGGTAACCTTACATGACAAAGTATAATTATTTTATTCTAGAATGTTATCGATTGCATACATAACAATTTTCAATTAAACATTGTGGCTGGTACATTTTAATAAAATAATTACGGGTATACAATACAAAACCTGAAAAACTATGAGTAAGAAATTTGTCCCGAATTTCGTTTGGTAACCGATTTATTAAATTGGGAATATTATGAGAAATACATTTGGTAGCAAATACATGATTCACTTTCATTGGAGTCAAATCATCACAGCGTCTAGTGTTATATCTGGATTGCCTGATAAAATTCAAGTTTTGAAAATAATCCGGTAAACTCTTTATCAAATATTTGTAATAAAATTTTAACTGATTAAGTTTAAATATATCCTGTATTTTTAAAAGATTAAGTTTGATAAAAATTGGATCCGTATGTGCTAAATATTTACTTTGTGTTATAAATCTTACTGCTCTCTTTTGTAATTTCACAATTCTTTCATTGTTATGTCCCCAGATTAAAATGCCATAATTTACATGTGGCAAGAACAGCGAGTTATACAACTGGAGTAAAACATTCCTGGGAAGTACAAATTTCATTTTATTGATAATTCCGAGGGTTCTTGAAAGTTTACAGGATAGTTTCTCTATATGATCGTTCCAATTTAAATTCTCATCTAATCTGAATCCTAAAAAATCTACCACTTTTGTGTTACCAATAACAGTATTTTCGATTCGTATTTCCGGAATTGATACTTTACGTTGTACTTTATGGAATATACAAAATTTTGTCTTAGAAATATTTAAAGACAATTTATTGAGTTTTAACCATGCAATAATTTTTTCTAGCTCCATATTAATTATGTTAGCAGTTTCCATGTTATTTGTGTTAATGGGTGCAAAAAGTGTTGTATCATCGGCAAATAGTATAAATTTAAAAAAGTTACTTGATTTAACAATATCATTTATATAAATTAAAAACAACAGCGGTCCTAAAATAGATCCCTGTGGAACACCTGTTTTTATATCCAAAACCTGTGAATTGATGTCATCAAAAACTACAAATTGTTTTCTATTTGACAGGTAACTCTCAAGCAATTTTCCTGGACCATCAGAAACGCCATAAAATTCCAATTTTTTTATCAAGATGTTGTGATCTAACGTGTAGAACGCTTTTGAGAGGTCCAGAAAAATTCCCAGAGGCACCTGTCCCTTGTCCATCATGTTTAGTAACTTATCAACTAATTCCAATGCGGCAAATTCGGTTGAGTGACGTTTACGAAACCCATATTGACTTCCATAGAAAAGTCCATTTGTTTCAAAATAAGCATACAATTGATTAAAAATAACTCGTTCTACAACCTTAGATGTTGATGGTAGAAGTGATATGGGTCGATAGTTTGTAAATAAAGTGTCATCTCCTGATTTAAAAATCGGAACTACTTTGGCTTTTTTTAGCTGATTTGGAAATATGCTAATTTTTAAACATTGGTTTATTATAACAGTTGGGGGTTTTGAAATGATCTCCGCTATTGATTTAATTAATATGTTGGAAATGCTATCATAACCTGAACTGCTTTTAGAATCTAATTGGGAGATTATTTTATTTACTTCTTTTATTTCAACTGGTTGAAATTCAAATTTAGTATTAGGTTTTGATACTAAGTAATCGCTAAAGTGTCTATGTGGAACTTCGTCAATTTTGTCTGCAAGATTTTTGCCTATATTTGTGAAGAACGCATTAAATTTATTTGCTATATCTTTTTTATCTGAAATTTTCTTTTCTCCGTGTTTAAAATAGATAGGTAATTTTGTGTTTTGCTTGTTTTTGTGTAATATATCATTAATCATTGACCATGTTTTCTTCACATTACCACTGTAAATATTGAATATGTTTTGATAATGTCTTTGTTTTGCCATTCTAATGCTACGTTTTAATATTTTATTGTATGTGTTTAAATTGGTGGAGAGGATATCATATTCGATTGTATTTGGATCACTTTTTTTTATCTTTTTGTATAATTCATTGCGAAATTTGATAGACTTTAATATACCATAACTAATCCAACTATTTTTCTTATGTTTTCGAGAATTAAACTTTATATTTTTGCAAGGTAAAAATTTGTCTTTATTCTTTTCAATAATAGAAGACATAGTATCATAATTTATCTGAGGATCAGCTTCGGGATTTTGATCTATATTACCTAAAATGTCTGCAGATGTTAGCTCATTTTTGAATTTTTCAATATTTTCGGGACTCTGGTTTGAAACGTTAATGTATTTAGGTTATTTGTTATAAGAATGGTTACCCTCTATGCTTATGAAATATGGCTGATGATCTGAAAATGTATCTATTAATATACCTGATGCCGCACGAGTAAGCTTTCTGAATTTCTCCCTAAGAAATTATCGATAAGTGTGGCACTACGTCTCAATATCCTAGTGGGCAATATTATATGTGGATGAAAACTATGAGAAATTATAACATTAAAATAATCACTAACTATATTACGTTTTAATATGTCAAGTAAATTAATATTAAAGTCGCCTCCTATTATTACTTCAGCATTGAATGTATTTAATTTATCTAATACCTGACTAAATTGATTATTAAATGTACTATAATTATCTATTGTATCTCTAGGGGGTCTATATATATTTCCTAGTATTATATTACTACATGTATTTCCGCCCGAAACTTTAATAAATTGACCTTCCCAGATATCTGACTTTTCATAAATCGGTAGATTAGAATAACTATAGCTATTATGTAAATATATCATCAGTCCACCTCGGGTACTAGACATTCTTTCTTGTGATATACATGTATAATCATCCAGTTTAAACAACGCTACATCATCATTTTGTGACAGCCAACTTTCTTGTATTATTATAGCACTAAATTGTAAGTTACTTTGTTTTAAATTTTCAACAAATAAAAAATAACTCGTCAAATTTTGCATTAATACTAGCTATATTTGTACTTAAAACTGTAAAATTTTTTTTATTTTTTTCCAAAAAAGTTTTTAAATTGGCAGTATCCATATACGGTGATTTATAATTTACTTTTATTTCGTTTTCAGTGTCTTCAATTGAATCAAGTATAGTCAATAAAGAATTATCTTGGTTACCATAAAAAATATCAGTCATTAAATTATCATTTAACGAAACAGCCATTTATATTTAGTGTATAATGAGGTTGTAAGACAACCATTTCGAGAAATGCATTCCATATAGGGTTTAAAAAGCTATGCATATTGCATTCAAGTATTGTTGATGTGCACACAGATTGAACAAGCATTGGTAGTCTGATACATTATATAACCCACATGATTCCAAATCGTTTGATTTCCAACCATGCGTGCAGGCAAGCAGATGCCAATACAACAACGTATATACGGTACATGACATAGTGACAAGTGCAATAAATGGCCTGTTTATAGGTCAGGACTGTCTTGACCCTAGAGTATAAAAAACATAAATAATATGGAATTAAAATAAACAAAAAATATGCATTCTTATGTCTCCAATAAGATAAATTGTATGCCATAACGTATGCCGGTTAACAGTAATTTTAGGGGGGGGGGGGAAATATATGCAAATTTAAATAAAATAAATCTCATCATAACACAATTTCCAGCCTTAAACAATTGAAAATTTGACCTAGAAAAAAAATAAAAAATAAACAAATTTACGCATTTTTATGTCTTAGGATGTATAGCATTGCCGGTTGGCAGTATTTTTAAGGGAAAACATATTCAAGTTTAAATAAAATTTCAGCCTCAAACGAATGAGAATATGTGTATTTAAGAAAACATTTAAACATCAGACATCACAATAAACATGCTAAACGAATAAACCTTATATACATAAAAAAAAACGTGAATTATATGTTTTGAAAAGAAACAATAATTGCGATACAGTCTCTGACAACCAAACTGAATGAGGGCAGACCAACTAAATGTGGGCATACCCTCAACAGATCCAGGAATTAGATAGCAGCATATACAATATTTCATAAAGTACATTAACATGATTAAATAAGACTGATATATCCAAATTAAACCTTATTATGTACGGAAGAAGCCTGTCTAAAATAACAAAATAAATTGAAATATGAATTATTTATCATCCGTTCACAATATTTTTGGTTGTCAAGTTGTCATTTACTTTAATAGTTGTATATCATGTTACTATAGTTGTGTATCTCAAGTGTATATTTTGTTTATTATTTCATTTGAAACTGAAAGAAATTCGCACAGTTATTTTTGAGTTGATGGAAACAACAAGGTCTGATACATTAGAAGATAGAGAAACAATAATAGTCATGCCATCTCTGATAATTTGACTGAATAAGAGCATATATACCCACAGAGGAATCGAAGAATATATAACTGTAAAAGCACCATACAAAGTATTTCATAACGTACATTCACAAGTAAAGTAACATTCCCGGTTTAGGCTGATTATATACAAATATCAAAATGGCAGCGTTTTGCCCACATTTTTTTTTTGTTCAAATCTTTTAATTAAATAATATTCATCAAGTTAAAATAATTTATATCTCCACTAAGACAAATAACGTATGCCGGTTAACAGTAATTTTAAGGGGGCGGAAACATATTCCAATTTAAATAAATTAATTCTCATCATAACACAATTTCCAGCCTTATATGATTGAAAATATATGATCTAAAAATAAACAAATTTATGCATTTTTATATCTTCACTAGGATATATAGCATTGCCGGCTGGCAGTATTTTCAAGGGAAAACATATTCATATTTTAAATACAATTTCATCCTAACGAAATTTTCAGCCTGAAACGAATGAAAGTGTGCATTTAGAGAGAAATATATATAAAAAAAAGAAAGAAAAAAGCTTGTTTAATGACTAAGTATATCTCAAGTATATTTTGATCATATTTTATATTTGGACATTTAGACATCTGATATCACAATAAACATGATAAACGCATACACCTTATATACATCAAAAAACAACGTGAATTATATGTTTTGAAGAGAAACAATAATCGCGATAGACCTACAGTCTCTGACAACCAAACTGAATGAGGGCATACCAACTGAATGTGGGCATACCCTCAACAGATTAGACAATTAGACAGCAGCATATACAATATTTCATAAAGTACATTAAATAAGACTGATATCTCCAAATTAAACCGTAATATGTACGGAAGAAGCCTGTCTAAAATAACAAAACAAATTAAAATATTCTCACTTTATTAGTTATTTCTTTATTAAATGTGCACCTTGAACATCAAATTTTATGAATCTTAGTCATTGTATTTAGATCAGATCTTGATCATTAAAATATTTTATGTGTAACAAATTTAGTTGTTCAATAATTGCATAAATCATGGATGGATAATTCTTAGTCACTTAACTACCTCAAAAGTCTAGTTGTAGTGAAATGACTTAGGCGTAATAGTCATATCATAAAACGGTTTTGATGTAATATCTTAAAGCGACACAATCAGGCTAAAATCTTCAAAAAATATGTAATTTTCTTTTGGTTTTTAATATGACCATCTGTCCATACATGTATACGAGAACTGCAAAAGTTTTTCTAAGTTTTTGTGCTGCGTATTTACCAGTTATGCGAGGTATAGAGACGAAATTCCTGTATTTCTTATTTTGGACATGCATGTCCGAAATAAGAAATTTATTTAGTGGCCAAGATCACTATTGTAGTGGCTGAGATAACTTTTAGAGTTGATTTGATCACTTCTGCAGTAACCAAAATCACTTTCGTAGTGGCTGAGATAACTTTTAAAGTGGTTGTAATTACTTCTTTGGTGGTCAAGATCACTTTTGTAGTGGTTTAGATTTTTTTTTAAGTGGCTGTGATCCCTTTAGTGGCCAAAATCACGTTTGTATCGGCTGACATAATTATCAAAGTGGCTGTTCTCACTTCTTCATTGACCAAGATCACCTTTGTAGTGGCTGAGATAACGTTTAAAGTCGCTCTGATTACTTCTTCAGTGGTCAAGATCACTTTTGTAGTGGCTGAGATAACGTTTGAAATGGTTGTAATCACTTCTTGGGTAATCAAAATCACTTTTGTCATGGCTGAGATAACTTTTATAATAGTTGTAATCACTTCTTTAGTGGTCAAGATCACTTTTGTAGAGGTTTAGATAATTTTTCAAGTGGCTGTGATCACTTCGTCGGTGGCTAAGATCACTCTGTAATGGCTTAGATAACTTTTTCAGTGGCTTACACCAGTTTTTTAGTGACCAAAATCACCTTTGTAGTGGCTGACATTAATTTTAAAGTAGCTATGCTCACTTATTCAGTGGTCATGATAACTTGTGTAGTGGCTGAGCTAACTTTTAAAGTGGATGTGATCACTTTTTAGTCGTCAAGATCACTTTTGCAGTGGCTTAGATCAGTTTCAAAGTGTGTGTGATCGCTTCTTCAGTGGCCAAGATCTTTTTTGTAGTGGCTGAGATAACTTTTCAAGTTGATGTGATCACCTCTGCAGTCCAAGATAACTGTTGTAGTGGCTGATATATTTTTTAAAGTGGTTGTAATTACTTTTTCGGTGGTCAAGCTCACTTTTGTAGTGGTTTAGATAATTTTTAAAGTGGCTGTGATCACTTCTTCAGTGGCCAAGATCACTTTGTAATGGCTTAGATAATTTTTTCAGTGGCTGACACCCGTTTGTTAGTGGCCAAGATCACCATTGCAGTTGCTGAGATAACTTTTAAAGTGGCTGTGATCACTTATTTAGTCGTCAAGATCACTTTTGCAGTGGCTAAGATCATTTTCAAAGTGGGTGTGATCGCTTCTTTAGTGGCCAAGATCACTTTTGTTGGCTGAGATAACTTTTAAAGTGGTTGTAATTACTTCTTCGGTGGTCAAGATCACTCTTGTAGTGGTCTATATAACTTTCAAAGTGGCTGTGATCATTTTGTCAGTGGCCAAGATCACTTTGTAGTGGCTTAGATAATTTGTAAGGTGGCTGTGATCTCTGGAGTACACACCAAAACAGTGTTTCTATAATGATTATTACGTAGTACATGTTTAACAATTACAATAATTAAAGGTAACTGAATGTTCATTTTTTTAGGAGACAAGGCTTTAGGTCACCGGGGCCAAAGCTGAACAAACGCATATTCTCTTGTCATTTTCACTGCTGCCATCTTAGATTCTATCTTAAAGCACTTAACATTATTTTTTGAGGATTCACTAAAAATTAAAATGAAAAATTAAATACCAAGATCGTGTTTGTGAGACGACTATTATATTATGCACAACATATTCAGTAAATCATTTTAAGAGTATTCATTGATTTCATTTTGTAATCGGCCATAATTATTAATTGCTTAACAAATCCAGCATTAATAACTTGATCTTGACTCATGGGACGTCTGGGAAATAAATAATACCGCTCATGGAAGTTTTCATACAGATATAAAAAAGAGCGTGTGCTCATGAATTATTTGTAAAATGGTGCGACATTTTTACAGTACTTTTTTCCGATGGTATTATATTTTTATCGGACATGGTGAGGATTAAAAAGTAAGATTAGACACTTTATCGTGTATGTGTGATAACTGTGTAACACACATGTTCAATAATGCATTTTACGAGAATTACCGGTAATTGATTTCACAGCGACTATTTTGAAATAGGCCATAATTATTCATTATTCAACACATCAAGCATTAATAACCTCATTTTTGTTTATGGGTACGTGTCTCTCAATGAAATGATACCGCTCATGTAGGTTATCGTACACCATTAGAGCCTGTGCGCATAAACTATTTTCTGGTGGCCATCTTGGATTCGGTGGTAAATATGACATTACAGCATTTGTAAATACTTAAGCGAGCATTAAAATGTAAGTTTAGATACCAAAACTGTGATTGTGATGTGAAATTTAAGAAAACCATGTTTGATAATATTCCTGTTTTTTGGAATAAATTATGCATGGAGGGTTTTTAATTGCTACACGTGACTCTTCTGGCTATTCTGATTGGCCACAGAGCAAGACCAAAAAAACGTTTCATTTCATTTCGCGGCGCGGCGCAGCGCTGCGTGGCGCAGCGCAGCGCAGCTTGCAGTGTAGCCCCTGCTATGATAAAAAGGACACTTTATCTTTTTTAACCCGCGGCGCGGCGTCCGGTGGGGCCGTACCTTAATTGCGGGTGATTTAGCTAATATTATGGGATACAAAATAAGGCTTAGCTTTTTTACATTACATAAGCTTATCTCCTTTATATGTAGTCTGAAAGCCTCTGGACTGACTCTCATTTATTGCTTTCCCAAACAATAACACTCAATAAGCTGGCATATTTCTAGGCTCTCTCCCAGGCTGTCACGTCTACTTTGTGTGAACTTGTCCCATGAAAATAAGCCATATTAGCCAGGAGATCTACCCTTTTTAACCTTTATGTCCACAACAAAACATGATTAGTGCCACAGGGAATATATGAGAGATACTTTGGACTTTTCTTGATGTCAATCTAATGAGAGGAGCACTTTGTGTGAAGTGCCACAAGAGACGATGTTTATTACCAATCTTCCATGGATTTGTTTGCGTCATTCTTTTGATTATTACTGACAGTTGAATATTATCTTGATCTATAATCACATACAGATACACGGTAGGGGTTCTTGTCAAGTTACCAAAAATAAAAAAAACGAGAAAAGCTTTCTTTTGTGTTATGGTTGTAATTTTTTTTTTTTTTTTTTTACATGTTTTCAAAACAATTGGATGGGGGAGGGGAGTGTGGTGTGGTGACCCCTAACAATCTGTCATCAACAACGAGAAGCTTTATCTAAAAATAAACCAGGATGAGCGCCTACAAAATCGAAATATAATGCATGACCAGGACAAAATATATTCATAAGGTTTAGATAAAAACGTAGACACTGATCATGGCGACTGTTTATGCATGGGGCAAGCTATTTCAGCCACCACCAGACAGACTGTAGGACATACATTATAGTCCGTATTAACCGACTCTGTGAGCGATACAGAGTCTGTAATCATTGTCATTCGCAAAGCTGTGCCCCAAAAATCCGGTGCGCGGAAGATAGATTGCGCAATAAATTACTGCGTCATTGTTTGATCAATTAGATTTTTTTTTATAATTACAGATTTACATCTCGTTTGAATAATTCCTTAACTTGGGGATTTAAACCCCTGTCTATATAGGTGAATTTATCATTTAAATAGAGCTACCCTCAGATATTTCATGAAAATATTGATCTCAGCGTAATCTGGCCACCAGCATAGAAAAACACAGCTTTTGCTATGCTATCCATCTCTGACGTTAAGCTCATCCATGCTGTTCATGTCAAACTCGGACTAATCCAATTAGATGATATCATCGTACACATTAAGTGACATATCTGTTCTGTCATGTACTAATTTACTCCTGAGTGTGAAGTGAACAGCACGTGAGGGCATAGCGCTTTGGGCTAGGGACCCATCACTGAAGCACGACCTGGCTGATAAGGATAACATTATCAAATTATATTTCTCTGAAAAATTACTGCCAGGCAGCAAAGCGCCACTTTCTACCAATGCTCTACTTCCATTCCATCTTTATGTGTCACTCGTTAGAGTGGTACTATCTGATTGCAAGGGTCTAAATAATAGACATGAAAAGCTCATCTTTGGTGGGATTTATCTCTACAGAGGCCGAGGGGAGAGTTTCTAGTTTCCCGTAGACCTGTCAAGGAAAGCTTAAGATGTGACAAGAGGTCATCTAGAAGACAGATGTAATAGGATTGTCCACTAAGTCAGGTCAAGTTGTTATCCACAGTTACATCGATATGTGACTTGAAAGGAAAACGGCTTATTTATAAATAAATAACCATAGAAAATGTATGCAATAAAATAAAATATAAATTGTGTTTTATAAACAAACCACCTTTAAGATTGACATGTGGAGGATGTGTAGGTATATAGATAGTGCCGATATATGCATTCTCGCAGACACATGCATTAAGAATTTTACTTGAATATTGCGAGTTTTTTTCTGAGAGGTAGCCAATTTTGTCAGCAAACATAATGATTGCTCTAATGCTGATTCAATGCTTTACCCGAGTCGCAGACGGTGGGCCAGCACAAAATGAGCATTAGTTCAATACCTCATGTTTGCGGAGAGACATGGACTGAACAATTTAGCGTCAACCCTATAGATATACGCATTCGGTTATGTGACCTTTACTCATTAAACACAAGACATTTGTATACCATTTATACAACGTCGGCCCAACGTCTTCGACGTTGGTCCAACATTGTATAAATGGTATACGAATGTTTTGTGTTTACTTGGTATGCGAATGACCTAGATATTACATACATGTGTGGGAACATGGATAATATTACACCTCGATCTAGACATAACAGATATATGTGGGTCGCTGAGTTGGTTTTCATCGCAATCCTTCTGTGGAGAACTTCAGACTTACACTGAATGGCATTTTGATCATGATATGTCAAATTCAATTCGTTGAAAAAAAACAAAGACGATGATCAGATCACAGTGTGACATCTCGCTCACAAACAATTTCAACAATATTTTAAGTCAACAAAACCCAAATGTAGATACAGGAGTGCATATTTACAGACCAACCAGTACAACTGGATGTTACTGGCTAGAGTTCTGGCGTACTAAAGCACATGAAAGAACATTTGCGTTCTATCAGTCATATATAATGTGTGCCAAATTCCATCATTTGATCATGACGCATACTAAGTATGATAGGAAAAAAACGTAATTATCAATTTACTATTTTCAAACACTTTCCTTTCTCCACAAAATATGGGGGATGCTATAAATTATTATGGAGCTGATCTACCGATTCAGTTTACCTACATCATCACATCGTAGGGCAGCACACGCTGGTGGTTCAATGTCAATTTAGAGATCACAGACAAGACTGATGGGACGTCTATTTCACATAAGCTTTGTTGAAGAGCTACTTATTCAGTCTGACCACGATCTCATTTTGCCCACGTTATGAAGATTGCGTTAGTACAGAATCACCCGATCGTGCCTAATTTTAAAGACCATCCAGTAAACACCAAATATTTGTATGACATTTGCACAATGTTGGCCCAACGTCGAAGACGTTGTGCCGACGTTGTACAAATGGTATACAAATGTTTTGTGTTTGCTGGGCATGAGTTGATAAATCCTATATAACTTTACAATAATTATAATTAAAATTAAAAAAGTATTTATAATTAAATCTTCGGCGAGCCGCTCAATTTTTCATTGGTAGTAATAAAATGAAGTGAAGTTGTGCTTTGGTGGCTGTTCTTAAAGGGGTGTCGCACTACAACGTATCTCACGTGGCTTCTTTATATGACCATATGATGTAAACATGTCCATACACAAAAACTGCAAAAAAAAAATTGTGCTGCGCATTTACCAGTTAGACTAGATAATCATAGAGACGAGATTCCTGATTTCTTATTTTGGACAACCATGCAAATAAGAAATACGGGTGAAAATTTAAATATTTAATTGAGCGCTATAAGGGTAAAAAGAAAGAAAAGGAGGATGAAAAAGAGGCAACTTGTTTGCTGGGGATTTTACTCTGGCCAGTAGTTATATCCGCACAAAGGTTGATTGCTCGCCAGCACATCATCCTGACCATGGTAAACTCTCAATGCCCGTCCCTGTGCGTTCAGGTACACTGAAGACCTAGACCACTTAGAAGTGACAAGAGGTCACACAGAAGAGATGTGTAATCATGGTAATAGGCTTAACCCTTACAGCGCGGGGATCGAATTTATTCGTCAGAATCTGCCGTCTTTAGACGGCAGATTCTGACGACTAAAGTCGATCCCCGCGCTGTGATAAGAGTACAAATATTTCTAATGGTCGTACACCCATCACATAGGTATTCAAATGAATCAGAAAGAGCTAACTAAGACATTTATGCTGATTTCAAATTGAAAAAAACTCTTTGGATTCCATGATTTTCATAAAAAAATTCAGCGCTTTATGGGTTAAGCCTCTGTCAGTCACGTCTATTTCCCAGTAAACACGCGGAGTTTAGACCCAATGGTGGCTTAATGTTCAGCCAGCGTCGTAAAAGGCGGGCCTTCATTAATCTAGCGCTTGGTTAACGTCTCGGGTTATTTGCAGTGGTAACTATATAAGAATAACATTTGACTGTTCATGATTTTTGAATACCATGGATAACCTTATACACCGCCCTCGAAAAATATGGATCCACCACACGCCTTATACATGACACTGCAGCTGCAAATAGCCTGTGATCAATTTTGATTTACTGGTATCCCGTAACATTTGTGTGGAAGAAATCGCGAAAAGGTATAATTTTTTTTTCAAAAAATAGGTAAGCAGAAAATGGTACTAAAAACAGGATATTTTGAATCATGTTTTATAAAATTCTGTAGGGATGGCATCGTGGTGGAAATGTAGGAATAATAGGTAAAACTCTGAAACCACCCTTAGTAAAATTGACTAACAAAAATAGCAATAAAACGTTTTTGACATTTTATTATCATCCACTTTATAAATAATCACTAGTTCTTTTAAATATTGTTTTAAATCACTGCAGCACTATCAAAAATGGCTTAATTATTATTAAATTTGTCTGTGAATGAGATACTTTACTGAGCATTTAATATTTGGCTGAATATACTCCTTTTTTTATTTCAGACATCGACGCGACAGGTCATCCCGTCATATAGTCGCTCCAAGGAATCCTTGGGTATTTCATTGCAAATTTCGTGGACCCTAATTCGTAGCTCTCGTAAAGTTGTCGGAGGGTTGTGACTGTGTTCTATCATCACATGTGCCAAAATAGGTTATATAAGATTCATATCTGGATTACTTGGATGCTAGTGAATAACCTGGATCTCCTGGTCTTTGTTATACAGTAACATGTAGGTCTATCAGTATGTATTATGTCTCAGCAAGTCTATTTTACAAGTCATTTTTTTTGGCGATTCCCTCCTCTCGAGTACAGCCACTTTTTCTGATCGGTAATAATCATGGCTGGACAGACGTAAACTGTAATGTCTATCCCCGTCTATGATGAATGGCGGTGGGTATTGGGATCATGTATGTCTGACCATGCGGTCGTATGTCAACACTAATCCAGGTCTTTATGTCCAAAACCACTTGATGTATTGCAGCCGAACTTCACCCATGTGTCAGATATCATAAAGACATTTAACTTCTTTCTCTTAACTTTTTTACTGACTCACTACGAAGCAGCGTTCATAAATAGAACCACATTGTCATATCTTATAGTCTTGACACAATTTGGCAAACACTTAAAATAATCCAACACATAAACATGGATGTCGAACTTAGTTAGGGTGCTGGTCACCTGTATTCGACATCCTGATGTACACAATTTTATTTACAATTGCAGATTTGTACGATTATTGTATATCTTTGTGTATATAAAGCCTAATAAATAAATAAATATGTGTAAAATGTTCAAAATAATATTTTATAATATGGCACCACCACGGTAGCCTTGCTCACACTCTGAACAAGGGGAGGGTATATATACTTCTCTTCACTTATTAATTCAGCTGTGAATAAATATATCACCTATAAGTAAATATTTTAGATTAACGAGAAACGTAAGTTGTTATTATTTTGAGTGATGGAACAATAGGCTACATTAAAATGTCTCTATTTTCGTTGCTTATTTATCTAAGCGCTGTGATAGAAATAGGCCATCTACGTCAGAAATCAATAAGCTCAGGTTTGTCTTGCATTGCACTCTACATGGTCTAAGCAGCTTATATAACATGGCTTAGTGGGGATTGGTGAAATAAAATATAAAAATCCATGGAATCATGAAACTTTTATTATGCTTATTATGTAGTGACTTCACAGTCCCAGCCATAGAAAACATTCCTGTCAAATATGCTGAGATTCAGGCATCGCATAGGTAGGCTGATAATGTTCATATTTCACATCGGCTACTCACCTATGAAGTTTCATAGAGATGACCACATTGCTCACAAAATAGATTAATTGACACAAATTTAAATAAATTGTTTGAAAGACCTTTACGCAGAACGCATGCTTAGTAAAAATCTAATCACATGTAAAAGTAAAAAAATAAATGTATGTATGGTAAAAAATGGTAAATATCAATGCTGGTTTCAGAGTAAAAGGTCAAAATTTATATTAAGATTTAGAAAACATGTATATTATATCAGACATCTTGGTCGTGGGCGGGCGAGTAGCGGATGTACCATGTACTGCCATCAGAACCCACCGACAATTCTGTTTTTTTTTTCATTTCAAAGGTATACCATTTAAATTATAAATCAGTGTGATAATTATGTTTGGACACGTTTGTACATGGTTGGAAAGAGATGGCAATGTGTACGCTAAGTTCAATGCGTCCAAATTGCTGCAGCGCTCTATGCTCTCAATGGAGTTGAAAAGGCAAGCGAATGAACAGGTCTATTGTCCACTGGGCAAAATGTAAATTCGGATAATAGGTCTTCAGACTTGATATCAGATTATAAAACCTTTACCTTTACACATATGTATTACAATATGTATTTAGATTATTCATAGAGTCACGACGATGCCAGCACATTCAATTTCATGCAGCTATTCACACACATATATTGTTATAATACATTATGTATAATATCCACAGCCCCCTACTTTCACTCAAGAGATTCACGAAAAAGTGCATTTTGTTTGTTTGTATAAGCGGGAAAAAGTAGATAATTGCATGTATACATGTACTGTAATGGGATCAGAAAATATGTTTAGAAAAAAGTGGCGTAATGATTATTATTGGGATAGTATGATAAATATAATGTGGATGTTTTTAATTAGTCAAAGTAAATTAATCCCAGCAAACACGAGACGTTGACCCAATGCTGGGTAATATTGCATCGACATCGTAGACTCGATACAATATTACCAGCATTGGGTACAATATTAACTCAGCAGTGGGTCAACGTCTTGGGGTTAGCGGAGTATAACCTCACGTGTGATTATATTTATCCAGCCATGAATACAATGAATGCATTACATATTTAGTCCTTAAAAATCTGAGCAGTAACGACTAGATACACTCAATATGTGAGAGAATTTATCGCAGCTAGAAATCTGTTCTCACAGGCCAGGGTGCAAACCTGTGGGAGTGTAATGAACAACGTTAATGTTCCCCAGGAGAGTCTTTACTGTAACAGCCTCGCTCCTATCTCTTTCCCGCATGCTTGAGCTTCCAAATACCGTACAAAAAGTCAATATTTGCATCGGTCGGGAAGGGGGGGGGGGGCGTGATGATTTATGTTCCAGTGTAGCGTATGTAATTATTGATCCAGAAACATTGAGACAACAACATGAAATGTTGATTCCGGTTGAATCCGGATTTATGGGACCCATCCCACTAAATATCTTACAACCGATATCATCTTCACTTTCTCTCATTTCCATCAGAAAAGGTAACATAATCTTAGCTTTTCTATTGAAAATGGAAGTAAGTTGAAGTAACCTCAATATACTCTTAACTTTTCTGATTTAATTCAGAGAAAATTAGTGTAATCTCAATCTTAATATTTTTTTAGTGCAATGAGTTATTTTTCCATAACGATCTGTATGTGAAGATTCAAATCACGTGGCGGGACCACTCTCTGACGTCATGGGATCACTTTATGACCAGCAATGTGTCCTTAGAGATACATGCTCCATGTGTTTTGTAAATAATGGGCACTGTCAATTCCCAGTACTCACTAGCTGATAACATCTTAATGTTGGGAGGAATGTGTAGTAGGTCCGCCCATGGTACTTTACAATAAAAAACCGTCGATGACATTCGATAAGGGTAGGAAAGTGTCCATGTAACAGCATTACGACAATATACAGAGCTATGTAGACCAATTATTCGCATTCACGTTAACTTTTTCTTGCTAGATTCACCCGAAATTTTGTACAGCTCCCATACCCTGGGCTGTTTAAATTGTACATTTTAACTGATGTTTCCACACATCAGCACTTCATTATCTCATTATCTCATCACATCTTTAACACTGACTCGCCTTGACATATCAGACAGATTGATTGGTTTCACTAATTGAGTTTTTATCAGAAAGCCCTAATAGTTTTTGTTCTCATTGTTTATTAATTATTCATTCATCAAGAGAGTCGTTCTGTTTACATTAATTTTGAAAATTTGCTCAACAAAATAAAAAAAACTCTTTGTGAATATACAGGCTACATTTGGCCGGGATAACATTCTTAGCACCTGAATACCAGGATATGCCTTAACTACTGAATCTTGGCGAATGAGCAAAAAACTTTGTTTCTTTGAAACCTGAATACCATAACGGGGACGAGAACAACAGCTCCAACATGACAGATATGAAGATTTAAACCATACAGAGCTGAATTTGTTTTGCTTAAGCCATGGAGACTATTTAAAGGTTTATTTTCATCATCATATATATGTCCTAGTTCGTTCTTTCCGCTTCATGTTATGTTATTGGTCTACGGCCATTATAAATATTTTAATTCTTTCAGTGCGGGGACCACCGTCTTTATAGGTCAGAATCTGACGTCTACAGACGTCAGATTCTGAAGTATAAAGACTGTTGAAAGGGTTAACTCACCAGAGCCTCCGCCTAGATATTTTAATGACTTCAAATGAGGCATTAGCATGGCAATTATCATTATCATTCTGTGAATGAGGGCGCAGCGCGTGGCACTGTGTCGCATTGATACACTGGTTTTAACCTTGACGAGGCCGCCATTAACACTGCCCAGTCACATTGAGAGGATACAAACAATGATATTTCTCTGAGAGACCCAAGTCGGATCTGCCGGTTTCGAACCCGGGACACATGCATTACTGACGAGGCATTCAGGTGCTCTACAAATGCGCCACTTACCCCTATCCATCATTATAGTCTTCTTAGCGGACAGTGATTTATACATTTCTTGTTCCATCGCATGATCCTAGACATAAAATAAAACAGGGAACTCTAGTAATAACCATGATCGTTATGAACCATCTGTATTTCTCTGTAATCTAGAGGGCCCTAGCATCGCTACCTTTCACGCTGGAGCTCGGGGTTCGTGTCCCAGTCTCGGCGGTTTGCAAGATACAGAATTTATGTTTCTTCCCCATCCACTCATAAATGGATTGACCTCAACACAAGCCATTGACCCAATGTAGTATCAATGTTGGTCCAGCCTCTACGACGCTGGCCCAACATTGACCTTTCATTGGATAAATGAGCCGTGTTTGCTGGGGATTCGGCAGATCTAAGGGCGGGACCACTTAGACTGTCTGACCAGTAATGTTTCCTAGGAGACCCATGATCCATACGTGCTGATCCAGATCTCTGCTCAGTATGGAGTGCCTATTGATTTCTGGATGTTACAAGTATTCGAATCCGTTGTTTTTTACAATGATTAATTCGTACAATCAAGAACGAACAGGAAAAGCAATTTATCAACCCTAGCATTTACTGCCCCCTTGGAGTTAGAAGGTGTTATACAGCCACTTTACAAAGTGACAGCTTAAAACCTTCTAACTTCAATGAGACAACAATATGATGTACTGAACAGCTGAATAAATCTCAGTGCACGCAGTAATTGGACAATCCACACAAAATAAGTATGTTCAGATATATCTGCTATCTGTATGTGCCAATTTATCCCATTGAAATAGTTTACATGTTTTTAGGCACATTTATATACTGTTTTGTGATGTCTTTCAACTCGTATACCTCAATACAGCGCTGTGGTGTTGAACGGCACAGCGTGTTTGTCATGTTTATACAATGCTCATTTTTGGTAAAAACAAATTCACATACGTTTTTCAACAAAATTTCGAGCTGGCGACACTCATTTATCGTAACTAGTCTACCTGATAATAGATGTATTTTTGTGTACAATTAATAATAACTTTGTAATTATGGGCCAGTTTATAAGCTGTTTATTACCGTAACTTACCATACTTACTGGGTTGTAGTTACACTTAACATGTCGTATCATGGCGGCATCCCAGCAAACACAAAACATTTGTATAACACTTGTACAATGTTGAACCAACGTCGAAGACGTTGGTTCAACATTGTACAAATGTTTTGCAAATGTTTTGTATTTACTGGGATATAATATTGTGACGTGGGTGGACATGACAGTGTTTGTTATAACAAGCTAAGCCAGGTTGTAATGCTTTAAACTAAATGAATGAACGAATTAGAGGGTGAATAAAAAAAACAGTGGCAAATAATTGCGCAGGACGATAGTTATCGTCTCGCTTTATTAAAGCTGACATTCAGATAGATTGATTGGTTCTCCTAATTGCAATCTTATAACAAACCGCAGAGTGCCATTGACATTCTCATTTTGAATTATTCATCCATCTGAAACATCACTCTGTCGTAATTAGTTGTAAGAATTATAGGAAATGTAATACAAAACTTATCTCCACCTCAAGTGATGCCAGGGTGGATTCGAACCTCGTTCAAGTTGTTACTCTGATGACGGAAAGCTCTTACTTTGATCAAAACAAACATGAGACACGATACGTTCAACCAATGTTGTTCTGATGCTGGGCCACCGTCGTAGAGGGTGTACCAAATTTGAAAAAAAACATTGGTTTTACATGTACTTGCTTGTTGGGAAGGGGGTTGCATATTCATGATTTGTACACTGTTTCCAGAGCGCAAATTAACGTTAATCCCATATCACCATTTTCTATTTTCTATTTAGTGACGTTCATTCCATAACAATCATAACAATTTCACTGGCGGGGGCCCTAGGGTAGTGGTTAGCTCCGCTGCCTTTCACGCCAGAGTCCGGGGTTCGGTTCCCGGTCTCGGCGGTTTGAAAGAAACAAAACTGTTTCTTTCCCATCCACGCGTGAAAGTTATTATTGTGGGGAGCCTCCGTGACCGAGAGGTAGCGTGCTCGGCCTCAGACGGCCAGGGCTCGAATTTCGAATCCTGTGTCTGGAGGACAGTGTCATCTCAATCATCTCACCATCCTCAGGAGGTTCTCCTGGCCCAGTTTAGCCTATATGTGCACAAAGGTGGCCTAAAGCCCGATTCATTTCATTTCATTTCATTTCCATAACAATCAATTTAGTAGGATTCCCAGTGATTAATTAAATAATTTCATTGCATCAATAATGGATTTTTCAACGAGAGTCCAAACCGCAACATGCCCCATTCAGTGCTATGGGTTCAGTCATTGAAAATTAATCACCGAACTAGTTATGACGTGTGGGCACAAATGGCAGTTAATTCTCACTTGAAACGTCAGCAGGTTGTGTTGATTGATTTTCCACCACATAAATTGTATATAAAATACAAACGGTGTTCATTTTTCGCTAGGTATGGAAAAATACAGCAAATGCCCATTAAATAGCTAGTTGCCCGCCTAAAGGCTCACATCATATTCATTGGGCGAGTTTGCATATCATATAATTTAACTTAAATGTAGCTACAGACCCTAATTTCAAATTGAAGCTACGATTTTTATGATTTCTCAGATTGACAATGGTCACACAGTAGGCTTATACATTACATAATATATCTAGATCTGAAAATTTATTCATAATACCTTTGTTATCGTATAATTATCTCGTTCTTTTTGTGATTGCCATGGTGCATGCTATATTCTCATCAAGCACAGCAAGTTGACCCAATGATTACTTAATGCGTCGCTAGCCCAACATTAAACCAACATTGGGTTAACGTCTTGTGTTTACAGAGTAGCCTCTGTAAATTAAAATATGCTACGCTTGTAATTTTGATCTGATTAAACTTTTTTGCCAATAATCACATTCCCGTTATGTATGTGTATAGATGTGTGTACATAGATCACAATAACAAGCACCGTCGTCAGCAGATGTCAAGCAAAAATGAAAACATTAAACCTGTTCAGCGCGGGGAACGACTTTATACGTTATAATATAACGGCTGTAGCCGTCAGATGACGTCTAATGTCGAACCCCGCACTGAAAGAGTAAAATATTTATATTGACCGTAGACATAGGTATTCAAGTGAAGCAGTAACAGCTAACTAAGACATTTATGGTGATTTCAAATTAATAATACACTTTGGTCTTTTGGTTTATATTTTGGTGCTTTGAGGGTTATATTGACCAAATTAGATGTGGTTTTAGGATGTATTCTCTTTCAAAATCAACGTGATATTTATATTTAAACTTTAAATTCACATTCAACTGTGTGAAAATCAAAATTTGCCAATCAATAATATATATTTACAACGGTCCCTTATTTTATTTCATGCAATAATATAATAGCGCGAAAAGATGTAGGTCTCGTATAAATATCAATAGCAAAAAACGTCCACATGGCCTAATATTAGTCGTTTTTTATGTGCAGTCAGATGATCCGGGCCTGTCATTTATTGCTCTCCGAGACAATATCAGACAGGAAAGCAATTTGGGGATTCCGCCTACCCTTAGATGGCATTTTCCAGTCGGGCCTAATTGTTTCCTTGCCAAGAATATCTGAATTAAGGCGTATGCAATTTCACATAGTCTGACGGGGGTGGAGGTTAGACTTCTCAACAGGGGTTATAATCAGCTGGGGAAAGAAAGTGATATTTATTTTTACTGCTGAACTGTTTTTTAGCTTGCAATGAATCTGGTTAGAGATGAAAGCCGTAACACAATTACTAGATTCAAATAAATTACATTTTAAGATACAAAATTGTATTATTAAAACCGTATATAAAGCCATAATGACTTCAAAAGCGTATAAGTTAGTAAAGCGGTAAAGTAAAGCATAATCGAAAACGGTTAGAATTTATTTTTATTATTATATCGAATTGGTTAATTAAAAACCAAATAAGGTAGTATCATTCTGGTGAATCCAGTAAATATGAGATGTGCAACCAATTTTGTTTTAATGTCGGTCCACCGTTCACAAAAGCTGACCTAACTTTAAAACAATATTAGGTCATGTTTGCTTGTGTTTACAGGGATATGACAAACAAATATGATTTCACTCGTTCTGACAAAAAAAAGTATAATGAGACATTCACGGATTATTGAAGAAGTATGTTGCACGTCTTAACGCCAGACGACAGCTAACGAGAGAATGAAGTTGTGTGGCGTGCCACAGGGAACATCAGTTCAATGCTCACCATCCTTTAGCACTCCAGGATAGCAATTTGTTTCTCCCATTCTCCTCGTTATCTCCGCCGCCTGTGGCACAAAATACCCCCCCCCCCCCCCAGGCTGGTTGATACTACACCTTTTACCTTTTACATCTTTTCTAGCAAACGTCTATATAACTAGATTCTGATGTCTAAAGTCGGTCCCAGTGATGAAAGAGCAAATAGGCCCCTATGTATAATTACTTTAGCTCCATAACATAGGCATTCAAATGAAGCGGAAAAAGCTAACCAGGGGTTTTATAATGATTTTAAATTGATAGATCCTTCTGGTCCCCATGGTTTTTAGAACTACATTTCAGCGGTGTAATGGATAATATGGCATACATTGTAATGTTCTGACTTACGGTGTGATCCATAGATAAACACCAGATGTAATATCTAGACGGCCGTAAATATTTTTTTATTTTATCTGGCGCAATAAGCATGATACGTGACACTTGATTATTTGAATAGCAAAACATGTACTTTTCCATAAAAGCAAGATGACCTCTTATCTTATATTGGCAAAACATGTGCTTCACTTGAAAATGTTTTAATACGATGAGTTTTCAAGTCTGTTTTATTTATCAAGTTTTGCTACGAAGATGACAATATAACTATTCGAAAGTATGTAACGAAACTTTATTATGAATGAATTAACTACAAGTAATTTTAAATAATGACTATTGCATAATTGTATTGCTGTGTAAATAATTACTATAACACAAGATACGATCTTGAGTGAATGAATGTGTGTTTGTTTGTATGTTGGTATCTGTCTTACCTTTTCAAATGTCTTCATTAATAAACTATTACTTGTCAGCTACCAGTTGGCTTTGTATCACGCCTTTTTTAGAGATGTGGACGTTCATCAACTTATCTGGATCAGCTGTTCCCATGTCGCATTATTCCGCGCATTATACGATTTTTAATATGCAGCCGATCTGTCATCTGTGATTTAAAAAAACGCATGTGAACAAAGCACATTTATTGAGTAAACCCTTTAACCGCCGGTGTCGCATATATTCGGGTTTTCATTTTTTATTAGCACATTAAGTACCACCTTTCAAACATGTTAAAGATAAAATATGACATCAATCAGCAATATTAGAAAACAGGCGACCTCCATTTTGTCAAATCTGAATAATTTTCACTCACTTGAAGTTGTGGATCGCGTCAGCGAGACACAATTTCAAGTGGGTGAAAATTCAGATTGAATAATTTGGCGGTTAAAGGGTTAAACAATTCAAATTGAAAATCACAGAAAACAGGAAGCGCCTGACACAGGGTTTGTTTTAATGCTGGCCGACATAGCACAAATACTTAGTTATTGTTTTTTTTTCGTTTTTTTTGGGCCAGCTTAAAAAAACAAATTGTTATTTGTGGTAGATTTTGAACGACACAAATTACCTTCAACATCTATCAAAATTATTTCCAATGTTTATCGCTGGAGTGCTATCTACATGATTTGACTCACATGACGAGCATTATATTCCGAACTGCACAATAATAGCAGTCCACGCTGTTTTGCAATTATTGTCATTTTCTAGTTCTACTTTCAGTTGCTGAATAGAACAGTTATCACTGATTTTCATGGTAACGTATATAATATGCTTCTGAAATAACAATATAAAACTTGTAGTGCATTTTCGTTTTTGTTTCAATTGCAAAATAAAAATATGTTTATAATAAATGTTTTTGAACTACTTTCTGTCAAATGGAATAACAAAACAAAATAAACCTCGCAGCTACTATTTATGGTTTATTGTGGGAAACATACACCATGTATATTATCATTTACAATTAAACTTTATTTTAACTGTAATAATTATTATCATGTATATTATTTGCTACGTCGTTTTTTTATTTGATATGTCTACCGGTACTGTAATATAATATTGATTTTATCATCTATTCTTACATCTCTTTTTATTATGCTGTATAATGTTTTATATAATGAATATAATTATTACTCTGTTTTTAATGACGCCTATAAATATTATATGTACCTTTTTTAAATGGTATACCGGTGCTGTTGTATTAATTCTCATTATTATAACTCTACATTATTGTCATCTTCTAGTTCTTAATTGAGATAGTGGAATAACATCTATGTGTGTATAATTACGTACTGTTGTATGTAATATCAAGGATACTAGAAACCAGTATCCTTGGTAAAATGGAATTACGGAACAGTTATGATTGTTCTGGAATGGCGAAACTTGCTTCTAACTGCCGAATAGTTGAGCGGAAGTACGTGATTATCGGATACTATCTGCCAGCCGAGATGGCGGAAGTGCTCCATTCCGTGCGGCTATTTGCACTAGAGTATATGATCCCGGGCCGCTATCTCTGGACTGCAATACCCGACGAATGGCTGTCCGCGGGTGGCAATAATGCATCTCCGGCGACTGGAAATGGCGAGGACAAAAATCTATTCCTTCTCCATCCAACCAGCCATACTGATAAGGCCCACAAGTCCATCCCGGCCCTAAAACGTTGCTCGCTAAATTGCCTGGCAATTTACTGTAGATGGGGATATATTACCGCGATTTATATTCGCGTGTTTTGAAAATCTGATCATCCTGATTAAATTACCTCGAGAGTTCTTGATTTACGAATCACTATGTGTGTGTGATCTAAGCATCACATCACATTGCTCCATACCTACTAATAAAACGTGAACATTTTTAACTCAACAAGTAAAAAACTCTCAACTGTGAAAAAGTTACCTCTGACGGTAAACAAGCAAGTGCGGCACCGGTGGAACATTTCCTTAATAGAATCTACCATCAACGAGAGTGAATACTCAGGACTGTCATTATCATAGCCCGCGGTTTATCTCGCCTAGGGCCTGCAAATAAGATGGAAAATATCATTAAATTAATGTTCATTAATTTTTATGTATTTCCCTCATAAAACATACTTAGCAATGAAAAAATCACAGGGAATATTTAGGACATTTATTAGTAGATAATATTGTTTCTTTCAAACGCCTCACAGGCTGATGTTATGTGAACAAGTGTTTTCATGCGTTATTTGCATCATCTTAACTGAATTGGTCTCTAAATAATTAACAAATCGCATTAAATTTTGCTCATTTTACGTTGCAGGTCGATGTAGCGTACCGCAACAAGCTTGTGAAACATTAGACATCAAGATAAATTTATAGCCCCCCCCCCCAAAAAAAAAAAGAAGAAGAAAAACTGGGTTTATCTATGGCAACAATAACATTGGATAATAGCTACATAAATTATAAATGAAATGTTTGTTAGGGTTGAGGTTGGTCTAACATAAGTTCTAGAATTAAAACTACAAATAAAGATGGTATAGCTTGCCCACATTTTAAGATATTGCTATGTGAATATACTAAGAATTCCGTTTTTGTAAAAACTGTGACACAACATGACTGTGACGCCTGATGACTGTTAACGAGATAAACCTAGCATATAATTAACATAGTAAATTAAAATAATGAATACTAAATGGTATATCTGCTACAGATATAGCTAGCGCACTCGACAACGTGTTTCGATTTAGCAAGCACAACAAAGCTGAACCAGAGGGTCGAGTTCCGCTGGTGAAGTGCTATCAATTCACCTTTAACGTCTATCTACTCAACCACAATTTTTATTGAGCTTACATAATTTAGTAATCATTTATGAAGCATTCTATCAGTTATTTATCGTGTGAGAGCATTATTAAAAGACATCCCCAGAAATATTTCGGCTATTTTAGTCATTTGCGATTGTGTGAGGGTCTTACAATTCAGCTATGTATTGCTTTTGACACGAAACATGGTGGAAGGCGAGATACTTCTAAGCACTACAGGTGAGGCAATTCATTAACCCTTTAACCGCCAAATTATTCAATTTGAATTTTCACCCACTTGAAAGTGAGTGAAAATTAATCAGATTTGACAAAATGGAGGTCAACTTTTTTCAAATCTTGCTGGTTGATGTCACATTTTATCTTTAACACATTTAAAATGTGGTACTTAATGTGCTAATAAAAAATGAAAACCCAAATATATGCGGCACCAGCGGTTAAAGGGTTAAGGAAATAATGTATGTTTTTCATCAAACTCAGTTCGCCGAATTATGCCAATAATTATAGTAATTTCATTGAGTCCAGTTCCGGGGGACTGCCTATTTTTGCTTGGTTGTAAAGGTGCTACTAGAATAGTGTGTACACAACGAATATAGAGCTAACTGGGTAACATGTCGCTCACCATATGTTCGATCCTCTCAGTCACACACCAAATGTGGCCTACGTGACAATCATCACATCCCTCCGTATCATGAGCCTGTTGTAGACGCGTGTAGATGTGATACCGTTCTTTGTAATGGATAAGATGTGATGGCTCTAATCAGGGATATCAATTACTTTATTTCAAATTAAAATGCCCATTTGGTGGGGCAAGTTCTATGCTTGTAGTAGAACAGATAAGTGCAACCAGTATACTGTTTCCAATATGACTATAAACCATTTTTTTAAAAGGTCTATTTACGGTACTTCAAGATATCTATTGACTTGATCACAGACAATTTCAATCGACTATCTCCTGTTCTCGTGCAAAAGATATGCGGTTGTATAGACGTCTATGCAGTGATATAGGGTGGGCTGGAATACCTATAACGGGTTATAATAATAACAGACGTGGCTAACAAGGAACATTAAATCAAGCGAGTCATTTTGCTTCACTAATAGATAATATTTACCTTTTGAATGACCCCACTCCTTTGGGCGTTATCCCTTACTCCCATAATCACGACTCTAATATTTTAAACCATTTTATTAACACACTGAGTCACACTTATTGGCAATGAATTGTGTGCTTAAACATCAACATTGGTAAATATTTGACCTAAAATAAAACAACTACCCACTGGAAGTTGTGAGTCGTATCAGCGAGGAACAACTTCAAGTGGATGAAAATATAAAGTTGATAACTTAGCCGGCAAAGAGAAAAATATGTTTGTGAAAAGAAAGTGAAAGGCCTAAAAACGTCTGCCGCACAAATAGTTATTTTAAAGTAGCGATTTTAAATGTATGAAATCAAGTCAAATAAAAAAATCAAGTGCAAATATACAGTATTGCAATATTGCACCATTGATCTATATCCTAGACTACGGATACTTCTTGCAAAAGTGGGATACTGACGCCCACAAATGTGTGTTCATATTCCTCGTCCAATGTGCTGCCACTGAGCGGCTGGTATAAGTACTGTGGTGTGTTCCTTGCGGCAGGGGTAGTGTTCAGAAAAGTGTACCTTTTATTGTTTGTGCGGTGTACGCACAGAACTACGAGTAATAACAAGATCAGCAGTACAGAGATTGCGGCCACGATAATCCACGTATAGTGACGACGCCATCTACCGACTACACCGCTGTTTACTGATGACGTCATTGCTGTGGATAGTGTTGTGGTGCTTCTCGGTGAATGATGTAAAACCCTCTTTGATGGCATACTAGATGTTGTCTTTGTACTTGACGTCAGCAAAATGATTGATGTATGTGGTATAACTTGGGTGAACGGAAACGTTCTAATAACGTTACTTATTTTGTCGGGAGCATTTGTGTTTGTCGTGTACAGCACCATGGCTGACGTCACAATATCTGCTGTATCACGTGACGATGACGTTATGGAGGGCAAAGCAGCAGACGTATCATTTTCAGTTGAGACGCGGTAGGCTGGCCGTGTTGACGACGTCTCATTTGACAGCCATTCTGACCATCTCATTCCTTTTGTTGTTGATGAATTGTTTCCGCTGCTCGACGACCCATTTATACTGAGTGAATTATAACTGTAATCTGGTGTGTGTGTTTGCTGGGCGGGTTCTGTGACGTCTGATGATGACAACGTGACTGGTGATAATACACCGTGTGTGGTTGTCACTGGTCTTTGTGATATCTTATTATACACCTGTGTTATATTTGTTTCACTTTCTCTTGTATTATTCCATGTATCATAGTCAATGTATGAGGTTACATTGACCAAATTGACTGTAGAATTGTATACATTACTCTCTATATCGAAAGTTGTATTATTGGTGTTGGCCGAGCCAGCATCCGGATAGCTCCAGACACAATCATGTGGCAAACATAATAAACACACCACCAGGCACCAATGCAATCTGCCAACATACACAGATCTATGAGCATTCTCTGGACAACGAGATGTGTCACCATCTTGCTGGTTGTTCAGTATTATTCCAACCATATTGTAATATTTGCTTCCAGGCTACAGCTTAGATTGAACAGCAGTGGGGCTTGTTTGGATGTTCATCACAGGCCAAATCAAATTGAAGTTTGCTATCATCCTTAGTGGCGGACATCGATGCATCTATGTAGACATATCACGCCATCGTCCACAGCTAGAATGATGATCCACCACCATAACACCTCACCTACTCCTAATATGACATTATTCTTCAGTTGGTTGCCACTAGTGTCACATCTCAATCAGAGGGCGGCGGACAATAAGCCACAGTGGCGCTCTGTTTTTGCGGCAGCCCACGTTTCACACTGCACGGCGGCAGGTTAGGGATGATCTGGCTTAGCGCCGTGTGTCTGTCTATCAGTGGTCTGCAGTGACCAGAAGAGAGCAATGACTCTGGCACAGAGCCAGTCCAGCCACTGGGAAGCCTTACACGATGCTGGCCACCAAGGCGGCCCTACCAGTCACCAGCTTACAACCGGTGTAAGACCCTCTTGACCCACCTCTCGCCTGTAGCAATTCTCCTGCCCTGCAAACAGAAGACGCCCAGTAGCACCAGTAAATACAAAATGCTCACCCAATGCTGGTTTAATGGTGGTGCAGCGTCGTACACGGTGGGCCAACATTAAACTATCAATGATTCAATGTATGTATTTGTTGGATGCTGCATTTACGATGTGCAGCGCTGGTTCACTGGTTATGAAATGCTAAAAAAAAACACCAGCTGGCTTAACATTCGTTGCAAATGATGATAAACCATTATTGCAGTTAGCATTTTAGCGAATACCTATGCAGCTATAATTATTGGACGAACTGAATTCGTTTCTTTAAAAAATTGCGCTGGCCGAAATTCAGTAAAATATTTGAGTAATCCCATGAGATCATGTTGAGCCGCTCAACGTTTGCAAAACCCCTTAAGACGTTGCCCAACGTTAATCTCGCTTCTTTGGTAAACCAACTTTGAAATATTGACCATTTGCTGGCCTTCGTACCAGTCCACCGTCTACGGCCCCAGTCCAGAATTAAGCCACCATTGGCTCAACTTCTCGTGTTTATTGTGTTGTTGCTTGCCTCCCACACAGTTAATCCTATTTTGATTGGTTTTCACGTCCAGGGAACAGACGCACAGGGGAAACTCCAAAAGGGCCGGCTGCCATGCAAGGCTAAAAGACTGCTAAGATATTTCGACCAATCAGAGGCCAAAGCTCTATACTAGGTTAATCTCATGGAGCACACAGGGCGATGGACGTCAATCAGAAAAGCCAACGGATCCAAAGAAACATCACAGAAAACAAGCAATTTCAAATTAATGGTAATAATGAGTGATTGATTTCCACTTATATCCGGCGAAAGAAAACGTTATTATTGAGAAACCACAGTATTTAGTACCAACACCATAACACTATTATGTCTTGTTGCAAAAAAAAACCAGGAATGTATATTTTGGCTGTCAATTTTGGTAATTCTTTGTCAACAACATTAACCGGAAAAGTACGCTGCTTTGTTCTCGACATTCTGGTAGAAAATCTCACGCGTCCCTATCACAACGTTATTATGATCTGATCGTTTATCTTGGTCACAAGACTTCATTTTGTAGAAGATTAAGAAATGTATCAATCAATTCTATGTTATAATAGCTCATATATGATCGTAGACTAGAGGTCAAAATCACCAAACATACGCGTACTCCATACAAAAAAATATAAATCGATCACGTCCTGTATCATTATCATAATCATATAATCGTCCTAGAACTGTATGATATGGTGCGTTAGATCAAGATCAGATTTCAATATGCTGTAATTGATTATCATTATACTATTATTTTGCACCAATTAGAACAAATATTTTCATCTGGTCAAAGTACGAATGTATCGCGCCATTTAGCCGTTATCATCGTATACATCCACACATAAAACGTTCTTCAGAATGTCGCTCGTTTTGTATTGCTCTTTCTTATTTCTGGATTGCCATTTCACATTTTGTGTCAAGTTATTTCATCCGAACAAGTAGAGGTGAGACATTAGTTAGAGTTGGCTTTTTTAGCATTACAGTCGGAGACTGCAAACCTCCACTGGTCGCGATGATTTTGTATTGGATCCGGATGCCGATCGGATCATAATCGGGATCTTCCTCAATATTGTTCGCTGGCCCGAGACACAATTTTTAAAATCCATTCTGCATCTAGATCGTAATCCGGATCATCCCTAAAATGTAATGTTCCGAGATATACCTCTGGTGAATATTTCATGCAAATCAGTTCAATGCTTTGTAAGTAATCCTGCTGATGAACAAAAAAAACAATTATAGTAATTTGGATTCTGGATCTGGATCCTAATCCTGATAATCCCCAAACTTAGCGCATTATTCATTGGCTCGAGACACACCCCTAGTAAAAACAAATCATGCAAATCCTGCTAACGGACCGAAAGACACAGAAAGCACCACGACAAAAAATGTAGCCTTCTTTGGGGAAGGTAATTGCAAACCCCCGCCCCCAATCAGAAAACGTTCGCGTTGACAATAGTAATTATAAAGGCGATCCACACACCCCCATGAAAAGGTTGCACAGGAATATTTTCTATTATCCTTGACATCAATATTCGTAATACAAAACAAATTGCTTGACCTTGATCAAATTGATGAGATCATTTTGGTAGTTATAGTTCTGGATTAACCATTTAGCCGCCGGTCCGATTATATTATTCGTTTGTTTTCCTTTTTTATCAGCACTTTAGGTACGACCTCTTAAGATGTTAAATAGAAAACATGATATCAATCGGCAAGATTTAAAATCGTTGACCTCCAGTTTTTTTCAAATTTGAAGAATTTTAACTGACTAGATGTTGTGGATCCGTCAACGAGACCCAACTTTAATTGGGTGAAACTCCAATTACATTTTTTGGTGATTAGATAGTTAAGGATGATATATATCGTGTTTCACATGTGTTCCGCTCATCGCCAAGTGATTGACTACTTAGTATAGGCATATTATCGTTTTTAGTACTTTTCGTTTGTACCATTCTTTTTTTTTACGTTCACACATCATCATAGTGTTTTACATATACATAATAAAGCAATTTTGTAAATTATTTACTGTAACTGTTTCATACTCTAACAATTTTGAATAATTTAAACGTGGTGCGAGCTCGTATTGATACATAAAGTGGTACATAAAATATACACATAACACATAGCAGTGCTGCTCTGTGATATAAGTAACACCAGAAATGCCTTCCTGGTAACACATATTATAATTTAACAGAAACACAAACACATTACACCTCATCCATCTACTATGTAAAGCGGTCATCGAGTTATGTTAAGCCTTTGAGTGCTAATCACAACTATCAAAATACTTTTTTTAGCAAATTAAATACCGATTGCTCTGCAATATTTGATGTTCAATCAGTAAGAATTGGAAAACTTTTGATCTCATATTAGACAAAGTAATTTTTCACGCAATTGACGCAATCGTATTCTGTCCTCTCTACCTTGCCTTGCTTCGCCTTGTGCTGCTATAACCGTTTTCAACACTTTTTTATCATATAAAATGCTAATTTTTCTGAAATATTGGAACAGTGGGAATATTTTTGTTTGTCTCAAATTAGACAAATCCGAGTAATTTTCACCCCACTTGCACTTGTGGGTCGCGGTAGTGAATGTGGGTGAAAACTTAACCCGCTCGTAACGAGCCCCGGAGATCTCCGTGATTTATGGAGACCATTCAAATACGAGCCCCGGGTCTGATTGCATGAGATAACTATGCGATAATCTCGTTTCAAAAAACAGAGCAGTAGCATAATAATCTCGTGTTCAACGGGTTAAACAAGATAACTTGACAGGTAATGGGCCAAGGTAATATAGCTGTCTGGCATATGGTTACATGTATGGGTACATATATATATCTGAACGTTTTCGACTCTCGCCCAGCATTGCGTGGCATTCTGTCTCACACCTCACCTGAAAGTTGATTAATTGGCCAAAACAGCCGTCTGCAGTACATGTTGGTGGCTGAAGCCTGATTTGTCTTGGCGTATCTTCTTTTTTTTGTCGCCACGAGACAGGTTATTAGCCGAGAAAAAGGAGCTGTTCCGAGAGATATGAGACTAATGAACTATTTCAGTGCAGTCTCCATGTCAGCGATCTTTATATGGCATATTTTGCTGTAGTGATATCAAATTACCCGAGTGAGATGTTTTCCTACTGTTGTGTGCTGCTGATAATGCTCTTTTATAACAGGGCCCGTATTGTCGTACAAGTTACAATATATCGTAGGCTTCTGATTGGTCGAGATATCCATCTCGACCAATCAGAAGCCTACGATATATCGTAACTTGTACGACAATACGGGCCTAGTGCATTAACCCTTACAGCGCTGAAATATCTAGGTATAAACCATGGAGATCCAAGGATTATTTTCAATATGAAATCATCATAAATGTTCTAGTTATCACTTTTCGCTTCATTTGAATACCTATGTTACGGGTCTACGGCCATTACAAATACTTAATTCTTTCAGAATCTGACGTATTTAGACGTCCAATTCTGACGTATAAAGACGTCCCCGCGCCTCAAAGGGTTAATCGCGCCATCCACCCATCCACCCTATTGTGATGGTAACCGTTCTAATGTGTGATAATAATATTTAGAACTGTCCTCCTTTTGCATTTGTATTTGCCCATTCGAATAATTTTTTTCAAATAATAAATTCCAATCTTTCTGAAGGATAACCGTCAGTAGTTAAACATTATCATACTGTGCATGCTAATGGTGATCTTATCCTTTATATTTTATTAATATTATTTATGTTTCACCTGCCAGCGTTTCTCGATACATGTCATCTTTTTATGAACCCAAGTAGCCACCAACACTAACTGGATGTAGCTTTGAGGGTAATCCCCGCCTCAGAAACGAATCCTTATCTCACATCATCTCTCACAATACACGCTATATACTCATTTAAATCCATGCATATAATCACGGCTTGATTCATTATATTCACATACATGTGATATACTGCTTTGCAAAGGCAAAAGGCAGTATCTGCTTACTTGTAAAGTAAGCAGATACTGCATTTTGCCTTTCTACGGCAGTATGCACACATGTATGACGTGGTATTTTCCATTATACTCTGCCGATATGTCGCCATTAACAACTCGGAGTGAATACACAATTGCATTAATTGAAAGCAACAGGTATTATGATATTTCTTTTTTGTAATTGACGGCAAAAAGGTCAGTTTTTCCTCACACATTCCGCTGATATGTCAGCCTTGTCGGGTAATATTAAGTGTGTAGTTTACAAAATGCAAATTGTACCTAATACCAAGGAAGTTATATATAACCTCCTTGTTAATACTTAGTTAAACTTGTATCGCTTATCTCCGTTTTGCTGTCAGTATATTTAGATGCACTAGTAATGAATTTTCGGTGGATATTGGTATCAAACATAATATCGCCACTAAGTTAAAGAGGATCATTGGGGAATATCTTGTAATAAGCATGTAGTTTTGTAATGGCATATACGCATGAACGTCGGTTATTTTTAAATTCGTGAAATGTCACTTTAAAAGATGTACTGAGCCGTCAAAATACATTATCTCATTTCAATCAGCAAAATGTATTAAAGGTGATCTATCACCCCTTATATGGTATGAATAATTATGTCCTTATATGAGGTGTTTGGCTATCATGTGACCCTCTCAGAGGGTCACATAATAGCCAATCACCCCATATATGGGGGTGATTGGCTATAATCCCTCTCAGAGGGTCACATGATAGCCAATCACCCCATATTAGGAAACACGTGTGCCCCATCTTGTGGCAACTTTGATTTATTTGTCACAATATTATTCATACTATATAAGGGGTGATAGATCACCTTTAATATGACCATATTAGCTGTTAGATGAACTATTATAACTAAGCTATGAGAGTGCATGTACAGTGTGTATATATCATATTATTATATATTATGTATATCAATTATTACTATGTATCTAGCGAGGTTAACCGCCAATCATAAACTAATGGAATAAATTCATTTTGCTGTGTCTTGTTTTCCTCATGTCCTGCCGTGTCTCATCATGTCTTATCCTGCCCTACCCTACCCTACCCTACCCTACCCTACCCTACCCTACCCTACCCTACCCTACCCTACCCTACCCTACCCTACCCTACCCTACCCTACCCTACCCTACCCTACCCTACCCTACCCTACCCTACCCTACCCTACCCTACCCTACCCTACCCTACCCTACCCTACCCTACCCTACCCTACCCTACCCTACCCTACCCTACCCTACCCTACCCTACCCTACCCTACCCTGCCCTGCCCTGCCCTGCCCTGCCCTGCCCTGCCCTGCCCTACCCTACCCTACCCTACCCTACCCTGCCCTGCCCTGCCCTACCCTACCCTACCCTACCCTACCCTACCCTACCCTACCCTACCCTACCCTACCCTACCCTACCCTACCCTACCCTACCCTACCCTACCCTACCCTACCCTACCCTACCCTACCCCACCCTGCCCCGCCCTGCCCTGCCCTGCCCTGCCCTGCCCTGCCCTGCCCTGCCCTGCCCCATCCTCTCCTATCATATCCTGCCCTGCCCTGCCCTGCTCTGCCCTGCCCTGCCCTGCCCTGCCCTGCCCTACCCTGCCCTGCCCTGCCCTGCCCTACCCTGCCCTTCGCTGCCCTGCCACGCCCTGCTTTGCCTTGTTTTCTACTGCCGTACCCTTCCCTGCCCTGCCCTGCCCTATCCTATCCTGCCCTACTGTGCTTTGTTTTGCCTTGCTTTGCCTTGCTTTGCCTTGCTTTGCCTTGTTTTGCCTTGTATTGCCTTAACTTCTAGACAGTATTAATATTTGCGTTTTTATTAGGCACAGGGACATTAATTCTATTGATCAGAAGCTGATGAAAATTAATATCGTGGGAGTACTCGCAAATCTCAGGGTTTTTTTTTTGAAAAATTATTTTGGTTGTCGGATGCATTGGCTTTAGTCCAAACTTTACACCATTCACACATATTCTGAGACAGTTTCCTTTCCTGTAGACATTGCTTGCTTTGCCTAAATGGCCATACAGATGGGACAGGTCATCCAATAGTATCTGCCATTTAGATAATTGTCTAAGATGCGTCACAAGGGATGTTCTTTATGATCATTGGAGCAGATATTGCCAGATGCCTCCATGGCAAGCACCAGACTCGACCCAATGTTGGCTGAGTGTTGGCCCAACGTATTTGACGCTGGTCCAACACTATGCCAATATTGGGTGAAAGCCTCGTGTTTGCTGGGATAAAATCAATACTTTCTCGTCCCCAATGTGGACATTTCTCTATTACCCTTAGGCGATTCATATGTGCCGCATCACATCAAATTACAAATCAAATTCTGGCTGGGACCTATTGACAGACGAGGTTCGTGTATTATTGACATTTCATGAAATAAAATGTGCGCACAAACGCAATACAGGACGCAAAGCTGTATCAGCTGCATTGACAAATATCTGATAATAACTCAAAGATGATGGGTGTGGAACAATAAGAAATAATGAGACAAAAAATACATTATCCTTGCAATGAAATAGTATTGAATCATTCTATAGTCATGTTATAAGCCTATGGCGTATCTCAATTCTAATTAAATATCTGTATTGGATTTCACTGTGCCAGGGATATTATTCAACGTTTAATAATGCGGAACAAAGAATTTTCTCATTTGCATAATATGAGGACTTTAACGATATGAGGAGTGGATATATCGAGGCCTCACAGTTTATTACGTCGATCATTATTTTTTTAGCTTGCATTAAAATAATAAGACTCATGTCAAACTGATATTAACTGATATTTGTTAAGCAATGCTAAATGTCAGATGTCGGGGACGTATTTCAGAACACAGAGTGTAAAGTAGCAATCAGCTACTGACTCGAGAGCCAGACTGGATTAATTCCGCGAGATGAACTGTAATGAACTAGACAAAACAATATTAATATCAAAACGATTTTAATAAAACATAAGGTCACCGATATGAATCATCAATACAATACATGTATGCCTACATACGTGACAGATATAAAACCACTAATAGATTAGACGATTATACTCCTACTTAGGTAATGTATTCCTACATAGTTGATATACTCCTACATAGCTGATATACTCCTACATAAGTGATATGTCCCAAAATATATGATATACTCCTACATAAGTGATATACCTACATATGTGACATACTCCTACATAGGTGATATACACCCACATAAGTGATATACACCTCCATAAATGATATACTCCTACATATGTGATATGCTCCTACATATGTGATATACTCCTGTCTGTGATATGCAATTATACCGGAAGAGTGTACATACAAATAACACAAAAATTTAATACGAAAAAAAATATTCAGATTATAAGAAGTATTGATATACACGGACAAACCTTCGCATCTCAGTGCGTTGTGTATTGTATTGTATGAATCGTCAGCGATAGCTGATGTCAGAAACTGAGAAATTGTTATATCTCGGGTCACAGTACGGTTACGGTTATTCATCTTTCGTGGTTGCTGAACCTTGTTTTAGAGAATGATTTACCATCCACATACAAATAGTAAAATGACATCCGTTCACATCACCACCTTAGTCATCCACAGATCGCTACGTGACAAATTTTAAACTAGAAGAGTTTCCCCTCCTCAGCAGTGTAACCATAAAGGTTGATAGCTAATAGATGTAGTGTCAACGGTTTTGTAATTAATGTTACTAAATGGTTTCTGTGGACAGTAGATACCATGTATTTTGAAGTGGTGGAACCCATTTTTTATATCTACAGCATCTTCCCCCGCAAGGTTCGCTACTCCTGAGGCCTCGCTATGTCAAGACTTGCTGCCGGGAAGATGATCTACACTAACTAAATCGTCTTTAGGCTCAATCAGTTGGGCAACAGTTTTAATATCTTCACACCCGGTGATGTGCAAAACACAAATGTGGCCTGTCAACACTCCCAGCAGGCACGAGATTTTGACCCAATGCTGGTCCAATTCTTGCCCATCGGCTGCGACGCTGGCCCAGCATAAAACCAGCACTGGTTTAACGCCTCGTGTTTGCTGGGCTGCGGGTCTGGCAGTGCAAGCCGACAACGACCCAATGTCTTTTAAATGTTGGGCCAGCGTCGCCGATGCTGAGCAGTATCCATTCATGCTGGCTGTACTATCGGCATGATGCTTTGAGCCAAAGCTGGGTTAATGTTGGCCCGCCGTCTGTGACGCTGGCCCACATTCAGCGTGGCGTCAAACACGACACGGTAGCCCAACACTGTGAGAGAACGCACATACACAAAACAGATCGGACGAACAACTGAGCGGTGAGAGGTAAAGCTATATGTCTCTACCTCTATTGAGGGGAGACATAATAATGACCAAAACCACTATATCTACGATACGTGGGTCTACTTTATTTTAAATACAGGAAGGAGTATTTGTTTATTATATCGCTTGCATGAAAATAAATATTTTTTTCTCGCATCTTGTCGGAGAATGCTATGTTACAAATAAATACATAAACATGATAAAATAGATCGTAAAACTTAGTCAATGTTTTAAATATATTACTCAGTTACTTCCCAAGAGATATGGCCGATAAGAGGATTCTATTTAGTGTCGTATTAATGGAGCCCATCATGCAGTTTAAATAACCTCATCGTCATATTATGACATACCAGGAAAGAAAAAATAACATTCAAATGTGTTAAGTATGCAAAGTTGATTGCTATTTTTGTGAGAAAATGTATATTTTAAATTGTATTTGTCGTATATTAATATAATCTTCCCAGGTTGGATTTTAAGTGCCAAATTACCTATCAATTAACGGTGTAGTTAAATAGGGGAAAATATGTGCTTTCTATATTATAAACATAAATTTAGCTTGCAACAGGCATTATAATGTAACATGCAACGTTGCTGAGCTAGCTATGACACAGCTGAATCACTATTTTTTTGCTTAACCCTTTAACCGCCAAATTATTCAATCTGAATTTTCACCCACTTGAAATTGTGTCTCGCTGACGCGATCCACAACTTCAAGTGAGTGAAAAGTATTCAGATTTCAAAACGGAGGTCAACTGTTTTCAAATATTGCTGATTGATGTCATATTTTATCTTTAACATGTTTAAAAGGTGGTACTAAATGTGCTAAAAAAATGAAAACCCGAATATATGCGGCACCGGCGGTTAAAGGCTTAAGGCATCATGCTTTGTTCAACATGGAAGAACAAAATACAAATGGATACTCGCCCCCCATTAACTTTTCTTCGCGCGGGATGCTAAACAAAACGCGTTTAGTCAACACAGTCCAGCAGTACGTTAAAAAAAAAACTGGTTGTCAAAGGTAACCGAGCTATGTTTTTGTTACTACGTAAATGTAGACAGCTCCAGCTACCTGTCGATATTCAACTCGAACTTTTCGATATTTTAGTCAAATCTATTCTTTTATACGGTTGTGAAGTTTGGGCAACAGAAAGTGTCGATATTATCGAAAAAATACATTTGCGATTCTGTAAATATGTACTGCAAGTAAACAAGTCAACTTGTTCCAACATGGTTCATCGCGAACTCGGCGTAACACCTCTTGTACTACACGCCAAGAGTTGAATGATTATGTTTTGGGCTAGAATATATAAGAGCAGCAGTACACCAAAACTGTCAAATGTTTTGTATCAATTAATTTTTAATCTATACAATCGGAATATATATAAGTCCCCGTGGCTTTCAACCGTGAAAAATACATTGGAAGGTTGTGTTTTTTCGGGCGTCTGGGATAACCAACTCATCCCAGGAAGCATAAATTCATTCAAAAAGAAATTACAACAACGAATTAAAGATCAATTTTTTCAACATTGGACCTCAGAAATTAATCTTAGCAGAAAGTGTTTAAATTACAGGATGTTTACAACAACACTAAATTTAAAAACATATTTAGTAAATTTGTCCTATCGCGAGAGAGGCATCATGGCTAAGTTTCGCTATGGAAACCACAACCTTCCAATTGAATCAGGTTGCAGACAAAATATGCCCCACAACCTCAGAATATGTGACCTGTGCACGCAAGATATTGGCGATGAATTTCACTATGTTTTTAACTGTTCTCACTTTGAAGTCATACGAAAGGAATTAATAAAAAAACGTCACAGAAACTCACCTTCATCAGTTAAATTTGGAATACTAATGAATGTAACAAAAAAAATCAATTGTTCAAATTATGCAAGTTCATTAAAAAAATCATTTATTGCGTAAAGTGATTAACCAAATAAAAATAAAAAATGTATGTACGTTATATTATTAGAACATGATAACTACGCACCTTTAACATGCTCTCCTGGCATGTATTCATACATATCTGTATTTTATATGTATATATTTTTGCAGATCCTATGAAAGCAGTTTGGGACCCCTTTAGACAAAAAGATATTGATAAATTAGAAAAAATTCAAAGATCAGCAGCAAGATTTGTCACCCAAAATTATAGACAAACAGCCAGTGTGACATCTCTCCTTCAGAACCTGGGCTGGACTGACGTGAAAACAAGACGTAAAAATTCTAGACTTGTAAGCATGTTCAAAATTTTAAATGAGCTAGTCGAAATTCCTATCAATGACCGTTTAATCCCAGCGGACAGAAGTACACGTGGTGGGCACAATCAGGCCTATAAACATCTTAGAGCTAACACCACACTGGGACAAAATTCTTTTTGGCATCGAACCATCCCTGATTGGAATTCTCTTCCGGCAGCTGCCATAGAATCAAAAACTGTGGCAGCGTTCAAGAGTCAGCTGGTTGACTAAGTCTACCAGCCCTTTCCCCCCCCCCTCCAGCCTGATACTCCACATAGGAGGTGCTGCTGGAGTATGAAGTCAAAGTCAAAGTCAAATAAACTATTGTCTATTGTCTATTGTCTATTGTCTATTGTTACCAGGTTACAATATACTAATAACTAAAATTTAAAACCGTCGTCTTCAAGAAAACATATTAGGCCTGTAACGGGAAGCGAAACAGCGTTGCGTTTGATTAAACACATTGCTCCACTTCTATTATTGAATTGTATTATTGAATTGTATGATTGAATAGGACTACACTGCATGTAATGGCAAACAGAAGTAACGGCTTACTTTTTAAATAAGCAGTTACTACTGTGTGCCTTCTCACGGCAGTGCATTGGCCTGCTCATGGTGAGTTATTATTGCATTACTCTGATAAGCGTGTTTAGAAATCTGTGACGATGATTCTCTTTGAAGTGAAGGTCATGTCCAGTGACTCAACAGAGAAGCCGTGCAGTGCGCAGCCATAAGACAGTAACTGCGTACTTTTATAGTGAACAGTTCATGTCTTATAGCTTTGCAGAGCAGAGCATAGCCTTATTGACCACAGAACTAGGTCTGTGTCACGCTGAATTAGGTAGAAGACCATGATGTGGTCTGTGTCCAAGCATTTGACATCATGGGCGTCTGAACTGTCAGTTCATAAAAATGTCATCTGCCAAGCGAACCAAATAATCTATCGATCCATCTCGCTATCCCCAAACTTAAAAATCGCGAAATCGATATCTACTGACGACATGAAAGTAATGTTGTTTTGCCCTCTCCGAAATTCCCGCTGAAAGTTATTGTCCTCACACCTACACGTCCGTATTTTTTGTCATTTGAAGCTGGAAATTGCGTTCTAGCTTCAAATAACGAAAAATACACCACTATTCTGTAAAACACAGTGGCGTCATCGGAAACCGTTTTGGATGGGAACTCGGTGAAAACAAAGCTATACAAGATCCCCTCTCCCGTATTTCATTGTATTATCTAGATCGGTGACAACAATGGAGGTCAAGGCTATTGAGTTACACGGAGTTACCGCGAAACGTTGATGTCCGTTATGTTACTGGAATGAATGAATTAACGTGGTTGATGAGGATTTACCATAATTGTCAAATTGAACCGGAAAAATACATCTGATGACGGAGATATGAATCAAGTAACACAGCCATCCGGACGCAGGATTCTTAATCCGAAGCCTGGCCGTCACGCATGCTACCCCGCGGTCACGCAAGTGTATTTTTGATTGCTATTTTCAAAGTCACGGAAGGCCACGCCAAAAATTTGTGTTTTGAAGTTACAGAGTTTTTCTGCAGACGTTCGCCTAACGACGTAGACGGAGCAATACATGATATTTAGGCCTAAGATTGCGATAATGCTGGACTTAGATTGTCCCCTGAATGTTATTTAGCATGTTGAATACCCGAACTGGCTTCATCACCGCAACGCACAAATTCAAGTGTGTGATAATTACTGATATTTGTTAAATTTGAAAACAAATTTTGCAAATCTCGATGATTAAATGTTAATTACATTCTCAATATCAGTGATTTGATCGGCTAATAAAACGGATTTAAAAAAGACTATAGTGGCGATTAGCGGTTTAGCCTGAGGGTTTAGATAACACCAACTATATATATAATATGCAAATACGAGACACTAATTGCGGTTTAAATCTGGCCCAGCATTGGAGCAATGTATTGTGTTTACTGGGAAGACAGCAAAAATGAGAAGTTGCCTTATTACCAATCCGACTCGGCTGTTTTGGTGTAGCACCACAAGAAGTGCATCACTTTTTGTATTTGAGTGGTCTTACAGCCAAAATGGAGCAGATTGGTGCAACACCTTCCTGCACCTATTAAATCTTTAATATTAAATCGTATTCGGCTGGTACAACACTTTTTATCTACTGTGCAGGTGCGTGTGGTGTAATTGTTTTGCACCCACAATGCCCAGTCGAATAGGACTAATGACGTGCTTAGATTATAATAGAAACGACCACGTGACGTCACTGCACCCTTGTACACGCTCCTTTTGATTGGTGCACGAAGGTATTACACCAAGCTGCACCAAATTGGGTGTATGATCTCCCGAATTAAAAAAGGGATGCACTTCTCAGCGGTGCTACACCAAGCGGCCCAATCGAATACTGGTAATGGGTTACCTTTTAGTGTTTTCTGGGCGCACTATAAGCAGATAAGCACCCCATGCATGTTTCTTCTAGCCCGTGATCTATTGATGTCGTCCATGATGCGGATAGTCAGATTTATTGGACAATTATTTATCAGTAGAGAACCGGACGACAAAAAAACTGAGTTCGCAGAAGAAAATTAACCTGTCAACAAGGCCGTAATGAAAGATGGACAATAATTCCTAGGCCACGCCAATATGATCGTTGTTTCGTTGTCTATATATTATATTATATAGCAATACTGTTATTTTTATTATTGTCCCTCTAAAATTGCATTATTTTCCTTTTATTTTTTAATCCACACGTTTATAACCGTTGATGGGTATTATGGATAAGGGGCGCGAAACAATTTTTAATTCATGTAATATTTTCACTACAATAAATTGTTTCCTTTCCTTTTTCTTCAAGACATTATATTTTAAGATAACATACCACAAGGTGGAGATTCAACAATTAGCTCCCAGCTTCTATACTGCTTTATTGCCACCTTCGAAAGTGTGTATAGATATTGCATTTATTGTTACCTCTACAAAAATCATTGATAACTTCACGGAAACGTACGTTTATTTATGCAGTACCACATGTCAAAAAAAGCTAAACTAAAAAGGACACACACACAAAAATTAAAGGATAAAAATGTGAGTTTTCTCCTGATTTTTAAGCCAAATCTCCATTGATTTTTTTCAAAGGAAAAGGTAAGCTATACCAGTGTCCAAAGTCGTAGATATTAAATCGGTGTGGCCTAGAGGCTCAAAGCTGTTATAACGCTTGTCTAGCTTGGCTGAATTGGTTCACGTATGATATATTTAGCTGTGAGCAGTTTCACAACTCCTGACCAGCACGAAACAGTGTACGCGTGCATCGAAAACGCACCACATATGTTTGTCCATTCACAAAAAAATGATTAAAGAATAACTTTTACATGGCTTACGTGCCCAACAGAAGGCTGATAGATACGTGAAGAGCTCACTGGACCAGCGTCACACTAACGTCACGTACGCGTAACCTTCACACTCCATATCTGTTATGTTTTGTGGGTTAAGATCTATTACTTCAGTAGCCAAAGTGACATTTTATGTCCGACCTTATCCCCCAAGCAGGTTATGGTTGATTTTGATAGAGGAAGTAGCGCAGATTCGGGATCTGCGTTATGCCCTGCTGCACAACATAGAGTATTTTTGTAAATTCAAGATGACGTCCACGATGGCCGTCAACTTACCGCAAATAAATGAAAATTGCATAATATATTATCCAAAGATTTTTATTGTAAAACATCTAAATACATGGAATATGGGTATTGTTACCACTTGAGATGATGGGACTGATCTGGAGGTATACATTATACGCAAACATATTTATTTCGTACAAAATTGACACATTGTTGGCAAATCGGTCAGTTTGGACGCATCTTCAATTTACAAAATCACTCAATGTTTCTAGCAGGGCATCATTCAGATTCTAAATCTACAGGATTTGCTTTAACAAAATAAGTCAAAACCTGCTTGGGAGCTATTTTTACAATGTTCAGACCAAAAGTAAGCTGGCGAAAATACAACAAATACAGGCCAGTTATGATATTCTATTCCTAATTTAAATAACCACTGAATGAGGGGGATGATTAGCTTATCTCGTCATAATTATATGTATGACATTCTTGATCATTCTTTCATTGATCCGGGTAGAATACTATACCATAGAAAAACCCATCTGTAGTGACGCAGCACAGTTGAATTCTCAACTGACTTTAAAATATTTAATTAACCCATTATTTTATTTCCGCTTACGCCACTATGATTGTACAAAATAATGACAAAATAAAAAATTCCGGAATCCTTATTGTTGTTAAAAATCACATGTGGACGCATGTCAAACCCACGAAATATTTTTTAAGAGTGAGCAGGCGATCCATAGGGAAATCAGGAACAGTTAAATTTACACACATCTCGACAAGATAACTAGAGGGAAATCATTCAACAGATGTTACTGCAGTATATTTTAGGTACACAAAAAACCTGCGAGCTGTCTTGTGTGAGATTGATTTAATTGGCAGGTGTAGACATGTACTAAACACGAAATATATAATGTACTATATAATATACTAGACACGAAATATATAATATTGTCAAAATATATTCAATTTCTGTCATTTTGCCCCCACCGCTATGTACATAAAAATACATATTTGTAGGCATTACTTCTGATTCAAATTGGGCGGGGGCCCTAGAGTAGTGGCACCGCACCGCTGCCTTTCAGGCCAGAGTTCGGGGTTCGGTTCCCGGTCGCGGCAGTTTGAAAGAAACAAAAATGTTTCTTCCCCATCCACGTGTGAAAGTCAGTTTTGTGGGGAGCCTCCGTGACCGAGAGGTAGCGTGCTCGGCCTCAGACCGCCAAGGCTCGAATTTCGAATTCTGTGTCTGGAGGACAGTGTCATCTCAACATCCTCAGGAGGTTTTCCTGGCCCAATTTAGCCTATATGTGCACAAAGGTGGCCTAAAGCTCGATTCATTTCATTTCATTTCTGATTCAAATTTACTGGGGAAATGTTACAACAATATTATTTGTGATAATTCAGTGCCAACCATGTTAAACAGAGTACACCATATAGCAGGTTGAAACGCCAATATAAAGTACTTCGATTCGCGTTTTAAAGTCACATTTTTTCTGACATATTTGGAATAAAAAATAGCAAAGTAAAAATATTGATATTAACATAATAAAACAAATTAAATGATACAACTACAAAATGTGGCGATAGCGCAAGAATAAATACATTTGCTAAGCATAAAAGTTATTTCTCAATTATATTAACGACTGACAATTGTGTTCTGTAAATAGCCTTTAGATCTCAAATGTGTTTATTCAGATTGGTTATTTTTTTTCTCCGAGCTAGGCCTGTATATATTTGCAATCAATAGGATTAGTTATTGTTATCAGCGACTGAGCCATGGTTGATATCAACAGTTGCTGTATATTGAAAGACTTTACTTCAATGAAATGTATGATGATATGATTGCAAGATGAGTATGAAGACATGCGTGGTTACAAAATACATATTTTCCATTAAATTGTTAGAACATAATCATGTTCTAAAAATTAAATTCTAAATATGTATTTATTCGCAGACATGATCGCATATAATATTTTCAAGATGTATCGATATGTGCTAACTGCTCTCTAGCCGCAGTAAGCTTGCTGTATGGAGTGGTGGCCCGACCTTAATGATCATTAAATCAGCAGGTCTGACGGGTGGCTGCCTAAGAATAGGAGGGGACAACATGGTCAGCTTTTATCGCAAACTTATTTATCACCAAGTAAATCAGGCAAGCAATCCTGTGAAATCAGTCAGCTAATCTCTGACCGATTCTGAAGGTCAAATAAATCACCATCGTCTGACACAGGCCGGCTCCTGAAAACATGGGACGTTGCCCCAGAGTTGATTTATTGTTGGGCCGGCGTCGTAGATAGTGGCCCAACACTAAATCAAAATTGTGACCACTCGACTGACGTCATTCTGCTGCTTTTACCATTCTGATCATGCTTACAGTTTCGCTAGATACGCACAACCCATTTCGGTAGCTTAAGACCTACAGCGGATACTGTCAGCTCGATGTCTTCAAAAAATTAATCAATTACTTTAACATGTACAAGCAGAGGTACTTCAAGAGGAGCTGTAGTTTAACTGATTAAAGTAGACATGTCAAAGTAAAAGGTTACCTCTGATATTTGTATGGATATGTCAGGCTAGTGGCCTCCAGTCGCAGAATATAACGTTTTGTAATACTGATATATTTCTATCTGTGAAGAATAATTATTATGTCCTTCCCAATGACACAAAAAGAGGCAGCGTCTTACATGTGCAGCAGACGATAGTCTGTGATTGAACCGCTAGGAATAGAAAAGTGCAAAGCTTGGCAGCTTTCGTCCCAAATTTAATTATACCCGATAATTTATGGCGAAGCAATCCTGTTAAATCAACTAGTTAATCTTTTCAAGTTGATGATTATTACTATTCACCAAATATCACAACGCAAATCCAATGATGGGATGCATATCTACAACATTCTAACCCGATTTTAAAAGCATGACCAATTTTTATTTTACCAGACATCTCAGTAGATTGGTATTTCTAGTATATCACATGATAAAAAACATTTATGGTGGATGTGTGCGATGAATATTCAACCCTAAACGGGGTCTGTTCAACATGTTGTCCTCTTGATCATGCTAAATCATTGAATCAGCAAACAACGCAGCATTCACGCTGATCTAATTATGAGTTATCAATACACAGTTTCACTGGTTTTAAAATGAAAATTCAATTTACATAATCACATAATTTGATAATTGAATTTTACTCAAATATCACCAGGTACTGTTCTGGCCATGTACTTAGTTTAATGTGTCCTATTTTACATTTTATTTTAAAATATAATTTTATATTACCCATTTATCATTGTGTTGTATTTATCAAAAGCTTGATGATAACTTCAATAAGTCTTGGTATTAAGCATGTGAGGGTTCTCTGTGAGGGAGAGGTCATATCTCAGATGATCACAGTATTTAATCTACTTTCACTTGACCACAAATGAGGAAATCACTTTCTTTATGCTGGCGATGTAATGCACCAATGCCACATTTTGTTAACCTCATTTCACATCTCTGATTGGATCACACTTACAGCGACGAAGAAATCTAATCTCGTTTATCTGGTTATCCTAAACATATTAAATGAGTTATGGTGATGGACGGTAAGGAGAATCGAACATGATACCTGGTGGCAATCATTATCCATCTTATTACGATAAATGTCGGCGAGCGTTGACATTCGCATATAACCTTACAGAAAAATCCCCAGAGGGCGAGTAAGGAAACTCACCTCTACAAACCCCAGGGCAAATACCCAACGTCCGAATATCCAGCAGGAACTGAAGATACCACACTGTTTTCGGTGCAAGTGATGCAAGACATAGGATGGGCATAAAAAAATTATTCTTTCCTCTCAATCGTTCAAACATGACTTGAACGCAAAAGCTTAACACGATAGAAACTTTAATCAGTGATTTATGGAAATTTCCCAAGGGTGAGCGTTTCACTCCTACCCTAGGGTGTTTAAGTACACATTATATAACAATAATCCACAGAGAAGACAACTTTATCAGAGACTCTAAGGTTAGGGTGGAATGTCCAGTTTGGCAGACAGACTACAAGTATCATTCTCGCCGTCATACGGAATACTTAACTATCGCATTTCTATTTGATGTTTTAATTTATTTGAAGCTGGTGTTAATGTCATGTAGGTAATTCAAGCCTGATTCAAAGTGTTAAATAATATTGTATGATACATAGCGTAATATACACCTCTCCTAATTATGTCCAGATGTTCTCAAGGCATTTTTATATATTTATAGTATATCTGCCATGTGGTGATGGTGGCTCTATTTGATGATCAGGTCATATCCTGCAGATCATCTCCCAGCAAGCAGTGGACGAGGAAATTGGTTTAATTGAGGAGCAACCAGCATTGGGTCAATGCTTTATGTTTGCTGGTCAGCGCTTTATATGCCACAAAACCATGTGACCACATTTTCTACGAAACAAGGATGTTTGCAAAACGTTTCAAGTCTGATAAAGCAAACGCTTTATCAGAATATATTAATGTGATTGTAACACCTCACGCATGTACACTGAAGACGAGAAGAACAAAATACCTTTAACATCTAATGTAGGCTACCATGATAATTATTAAATCATCATTTCGATCGGTCCATCGTGTGCGACGTGTGGCTCTCGTTTGAATTTGAACAGAGCATATGCGAAGTTTTTATAGCAAACTATTTATTATGAATGAATGAATGAATGAATGAATGAATGAATGATTGATTGAATAAATGAATGAATGAATGAATGAATGAATGAATGAATGAATGAATGAATGAATGAATGAATGAATAAATGAATGAATGAATGAATGAATGAATAAATAAATAAATAAATTAATAAATAAATAAATGAATGAATGAATGAATGAATGAATGAATGAATGAATGAATGAATGAATGAATGAATGAATGAATGAATGAATGAATGAATGAATGAATGAATGAATGAATGAATGAATGAATGAATGAATGACGAATGAATGAATGAATGAATGAATGAATGAATGAATGAATGAATGAATGAATGAATGAATGAATGAATGAATGAATGAATGAATGAATGAATGGATGGATGGATGGATGGATGGATGGATGGATGGATGGATGGATGGGTGGATGGATGGATGGATGGATGGATGGATGGATAGATGGATGGATGGATGGATGGATGGATGGATGGATGGATGGATAAATGGGTGGATGGATGGATGGCATGGATGGATAGCATGGATAGATAGCATGAATGGATATCATAAAATAGGTGAATAGATATCAATTCACACCTTAAAGTAAAACATGGACGTATGTCATTTTCGAAATATAGATACATACATGCATTATCAAAATGACTAAGCAACGGTACATATTGATTAAAATACAAATTACATTACAAATTACAAATTAATGGAGAAATAATATGGAGTTGTATACATCCAATTTAAAAGCTTTTCATTTTTGTCATGAAATTAGAAATATCCGTTTTTGCAGTCAATATCGGTTGAATGCAGCGGTGTTGTGATGTTGGATTAATGAGTTGAAATTGCGTCATTGCCTCGACATTAACAATGCTGTTTTGTGTGGCCAGTACAGGAAAAACAACCGAAGGATTTCTTGTTTTTCTTTTATAGCTCTTTATTGATTATGTGTGGTATGAAAATGTATAATACAATACATATCATTAGTTGTTGTGAAGCTGGAATGCAATCTGTATATTTTATTATCACACAAGTCGAATTACAGAACACATTTAGATTTTCGTATGGAGCAGTCTAGATGTGTATCGTTTAATTGAAGATAGATTTTATGTATAAATATAAACATGCTTTATACAATTGTTCACAGTAAACTAATATTTACATATCTTCAAATATAATGTAATCTCTGTTTTTTTGTTGCGAATAATAAACTTTATTTTTCACTTTGTCTACGTTTACGTCCAAGTTTGATGAATGGCATACATGCTGTACCACCATGGTCATCGTCTTGTTTTGTGAAACACATATGCTTATTATCAACATGTTCCAGTACGATTGATGTTTAACATAGTAGGTATGTCACATATTGTTAACCTCATTTCACATCTCTGATCGGATAGAAACTTACAGCGACCAACCCAATCTTGTTTATATATCTGGTTAATGATATATGGTGATGGACAGAAGGGAGAATCGAACTTGACCAGATGGCTATCACTATCCATCTTATTATGATCAGTGTCGACGAGCTTTGCCCTAACATCAATTTCAGCGAACGAGTCTGAAGTTTGTTTTTCTACCAGTTAAGCTTTTGGCTAACATCATTTTTATTAGCTGATATGTGTGAACTAATGTTTTAACTGATGAAAAGTCATCTGAATTACACTGGTAGATAGGGCATTAGACTGTAACAAAGTTATTTATAACTTCTTTGCTTTAAACCATTTGCATTTAAGCGATCATCTCTGAAACCCTTGCAAACGTTGGTCCAATGTGATGAATACATCTCGTGTTAGCCGAGTCTAGTCCAAGAAACGAGAAGAAAAATCCAGATTTTTGTAACAGAGAGACAGATAATCACTATTTTGCAACTAATATTCTCTCATTCATATGTGTCTTTAACTCATTAACTGTTGTTTCACACTTCAATTACATTAAAATTAACGACATGTTTAACCCATTAACCGCCAAATTATTCAATTACAATTTTCACCCACTTGAAGCTGTGTCTCGCTGACGCGATCCACAACTTCAAGTGAATGGAAATAGAGGTCAACTCTTTTCAAATCTTGCTGGTTGATGTCACATTTTATCTTTAACATATTTAAAATGTAGTACTCAATGTGCTAATAAAAAAATGAAAACCCTAATATATGCGGCACCGGCGGTTAAAGGGTTAAACACTGGGTACAGAAGAGCCTGAGACAGCACAATATAGGCCGGGAGCTAGTGTCACCAAAAACGCGGTCGTGTTGCATCCCGCCCCCCGCCCCCGCCAACAGACGACCCCCCGGATTTTCTGAAAGAATGGCATCTTGGGATCATTTCTTGGGTTCATCTGTACCTACATGAATAAGAAAGTTACAGGGCATTGATGACAGGGGGTGTCATTCAAGTAAATTATGACAAGTTGGACCTAAACGACAAAGGACACATCAAAAGAATGATTTTTTGTTTTAATAATACCAGTATTTAAAACATATGGGCTTCGTACATTAAATAAAAAAAAAATATAAATAATATTTTACTTTTTTTTGCTAAAATACCCCTGAAAAACTTATTTACCATATTAATTATTGATGTTATTAATTCATTGTCAGATCACTCTTGCATCAATATATATCTGCTTATATTCCGGTATGTTCAAGCTTACCGCGTCAATAAATTATCTGAAAATACATTAATATATAAAAATGAAATGAGCAGGCGCAGTTTATTTAAAACGTATGGTTTTTCAAAAAAATCAAAGTAATTAATAGTCAATTCTTTTCACCAAACTCGGAAGAATCGTTCACATTGTGCTAAAATAACAAAAAATGGTACACTACACAGTGCCGCTGTAATACAAGGGCTTTTTTTTGGGTATTTTCAACCCTCCTTATTTAAAAAAAAAATCAAGTACTTGTTAGTCCATTTTTGTTTTTCACCAAAAACGTCTACAAAACTGTTTATTATTGATATTTGTAGTTTAATAAAACAAATTAAGGGCGGATCCATTGAGAGTTAGGGGGTTCACACTCTCTTTTTAGAAAAATTATTATGTACAATAAATGCCCTAAATTAGGTAAAATCGTTCATAATATGATAAAGCACCAAATTTAGTACAGGGCTACACAAAGGTATACTAATCCATATCGGGAGCGGAACTACCTTGTAGCAAGGGCTTCGTTCGGGGAATTTTCAACCTCTCTCCTTATTTAAAAAAATCGAGTAATTAAAGGCGGGGGCGGCTAGAGTATTTTTAAATTGTATAATTTCGATCCCCCTGAATATCGAATGGTGGCCCCTTAATGATAAGAACTGTTGATACAGCATGTTGTTTTCCTCGCCATTGCCAATTACTTTTCTCTTGGAATTGCATATCTCTGGATCGCAATCGGAGTTGGTAGTCACTACCAATATATATTCCAGCCCACCCCATTGCTTCTTTCTTCGGTAGTTTAAAATCATCTGCACTATGTTCCATAGCTTCAATGGGTGTGATACCGCGTCAGCATTTACTGGACGAGGTAAAAAAAACGGCTTGGGAGACATGGGCGCGTTTCCCTGAGGTTACAGAAGTGTTCCTTTATCTTTCTGAGCAACCAGACATTCTCTCAGAGGCTAACCTAGCTGTTGTTGAGCGGCTCGTTATATTGATGTACAGTAACACATGTGATGTATTGAAAGTGAATGAGGCAATGCAAATTATCTAAAATACCATAAGCTGCCTAGTTCTGCAGACTAGGGGTGGATTCTGGTCTTGAAATGAGTCGTGGAAGCCCACGTGGACAACCTTACCCGAGGCTGTTAAGTAAAGAGCTGTAAAGGTCTTCGCAAGTGTTTTAAAGCAAACCTTATGCGTACCAGACTGTGTTGATGTGATGGTATATGCGACGAGTAGATAAGTTTTATAAATCAATATAAGCTTGTCAATTCAGTTTGTTTTAATAATACGAGGACTATTGCTACGACTATTCACCAAAAGATTTGACATGAGAAACGTGGTATTGTTTCTTTTGTAATGAATACAGTATTATATAATAACATAACCACATTTAGTAAACGGTTACATTTTGTTCTGCTATAAACAAGATTATATATTTTAAATAAATACATTTTATTGTGCTACTCAACACAAGTTGAAATATGTAACTTTGACCAAAGAAAAGCAGAATGGGAAATGGGCCGTAAACAATACAAGGGGTGTTTATCTGTTTATTTTCACAGCATTTTATCAGATTGTATGTCTTGTTATGTTTTAAATGTGTTGCATTGTCTGAATAAAGTGTTCATATCAATTGTCAAAAATAAAGAGATTTGTAGACATATTTAGCTCAAAATATGTTTAGAAAGGGGGGGGGGGTTGATTATGCCCCCTAGCGAAGCTCCCTCTACCTCTATATGGTGGTTCTTTTTCCTTTGAGTAGCTTTGTACTAAATTTGGTGATTTATCACATTAGAAATGATTTTACCTAATTAAGGGCATTTATTATAACAATTTGTCAAAAAAGGGGGTGTGAACCCCTAACGCGGCATTGGATCCGCCCTTGATTTGTTTTAATAAACCACTAGCATCACTAATAAACAGTTTTGTAGACGTATTTAGGAGAAAACAAAATTTGACTACTAATTAGGCCTACTCGATTTTTTTGAAAACAATAAGGGGGATCGAAAATGCTCCGAAAAAGCCCTTACACTACAGTTGCGCGATGTTTCCTCTTCTAATATGAATTAGGCTGGTATACTCTAGAGCAGTCCTGTACGAAATTTTGTGTTTTTATCACAATGTGAACGATTCTCCCAAATTTGGTGAAAGGAAATGACTACTTATAACAAATAAGTGAGGTTGAGATGCCACGAAAAAAGCCCTTTCACTACACCTGCTCATCTCCTTTTTTATATATGAATGTATTTTCAGATAATTAATTGACACGGTAAGCTTGAACATAGCGGAATATAAGGAGATATACTCTGATGCAGATTCATTTGACAATGAATAAATAATAATAATAATAAAAAATACAGTAAATCAGTTTTGGGAGTATTTTAGGGGTATTTTGGCAAGAAAATGTAAAAAAAAAAAATTCTTTTTTCTTTAATGTATGAAGCCTATACGTTTTAAATACTGGTATTTTTAAAACAAAAACTATTTTTTAGATGTGTCCTTTGTCGTTTAGGTCCAGCTCGTCATAATTGTCTTGAATGACCCCCTCCCCCTCTCATTAATGCCCTATAACTTTCTTATACATGTAGATACAGATGCACACCCTAGCTAAAATTACTCCCAAGATTCACATCTTTCCAATGGTACCTCACAACAAATGTTGGCGAGGAATGCAACAAACTCTTTTTTAAACGATTTTTCTAAAACTGGCTCCCAGCCTAATACACTAGATGATAATTCATGTATATTATGCTGGCTGTAAAAATAGTAAATGCAATGTTGTATTCAAACATAATGGGGATTATTATCAATTGCATAACAGTACATTACATTACATTACATTACATTACATTACATTACATTACATTACATTACATTACATTACATTACATGCTCTCAGAGATTCAGAGGCTCTCGCTCATTCCAAAGCAGAGGGGTTGTGCATTCAAAAACACGATCGCCGGAATTACCGGTAATGATTTATTGATATTAGGGTATCTGCTGCATATATATATATGTATTTATTGACGAGGGGCAGTCTGAGTAGACTTATGCTTACATTATGCGATACAGTGCATTATATGATAAAATATAAAGTCGTGTAAATATATGTACAAGTATTACAATATTTAAAATAATTAAAAGAAATATACATGTTAATATTATATACATGATAGATATATGTCTATATATATGCATATTCGAAGAGGTTCAGTTGTACGCCATATACAGAATGCTGTGGTGTCGAAACCCTAAAAATCATAAAATCTGAGGATCTGACGGGCTGCCGCCTATGAATAGAAGGGGACAACTTGGTCAGCTTTTATCACAAATGTGTTTATCATCAGGTAAGCCCGGCAAGTAATCTTGTGAATTCAGTTGACCAGCTAATCTCTGACCTATTCTAAACGTCATATAAATCACAACCAGGCTCGCACGGGCTAGCTCCATACAACAGAGAAATGTCCCAATGTTGATTTGTTGTTAGGCCAGCGTCGTAGTTGGTGGCCCAACAATATGTCAATATTTTCACCTCGTCTATATATTGAGCTAACGTCATTATGCTGCCAGCATTAACCCTTTAACCGCCGGTGTCGCATATATTCAGGTTTTCATTTTTTATTAGCTCATTAAGTACCACCTTCCAAACTTGTTAAAAATAAAATGTGACATCAATCAGCAAGATTTGAAAACAGTTGACCTCCATTTTGTCAAATCTGAATAATTTTCACTCACTTGAAGTTGTGGATCGCGTCAGCGAGACACAACTTCAAGTGGGTGAAAATTCAGATTGAATAATTTGGCGGGTAGCTGTTGATACATTTAGCATAAGACTGATTATGCAATCGGTTTATCGTCTCTAAGAAGATATACTCCAAGAGGAACTGATGGAAGTAGAGGTGTCACAAAGAAAGGTTCATATGTTGACACTCTGATGGATACCAGAATATAGGCCTCCTGTCATGATGTATAACAATAATTCATATCTGTAGTATTTTCTTTTCATTTGGTAGCTTTCCTATTATTTTATGGAGCTTATATTTATCATCTATCACTGACGATTAAACATGCCCTTCCCAACGACACCAACAGAGGCACCACATTACAGCGTAGCCTGTTAGGAAACCGACCTTGATGATGATTAAATCATTACTACGGGTGGCTACCGCTAGGAATAGAAAAGGGCACTATAAAAGAGTGACGCATGTTGTCCGGCTTGGCAGGCTGATTCACTGTTGTAGTGTCAACTTTTATCAGTTAATCAGAAGCGCTTTAGTACCCGATATACAATGATGAAGTAATCCTATGAAATCAGCCAGGTAATCAGCCAGTTAAAATACAGACTGGAGGTCAAATACGTCAATAGTTATCACAACTTCAATCTAATGATGGCGTGCATATCTACATATTTCACACCCGATTTTAGGTGCTTAATTTACCAGACACCTCATCAGACTGGTAGTAATAATATATGACTTGTTGAGGGGTGATGGCTGAAATGAGGAATATTCATCTCTGATAGTGTTTTGTACAATACGCTATCATTTTAATCATGTTAAATCCAATCAAATGCAGCATTGACAGCATTGAGCAAGTGGTACATTGCAGGCAGACTATTATCATGATTATGATAATAAAGGTAGTAAAGTTACATGGATATTCTCATGCTACTCCGCATCACAAGATAATTGAAGTAAAATAGCTGGGTGGTGGTGGTGGTTGCTGTTGTGGTGTTGTTTTTTGTTGAAATGGTCGTGCTGGCGGAGGTGGTGGTAGTTGTTGCAGTGGTGGTGGTGGTGGTGGTTGTTGTTGCTGTTGTAATGATTGTGGTGGTGGTGGTGGTGGTAATTGTTGTAGTGCTCATGACGGTGGTAGTTGTTGTAGTGGTGGTGGTGGCTGTTGTTGTTGATGTTGTAATAATTGTGGTTGTGGTGGTAGTTGTTGTAGTGGTCATGATGGTGGTAGTTGCTGTAGTGCTGGTGGTGGTGGTTATTGTTGATGTTGTAATGATTGTGGTGGTGGTGATGGTGGTAGTTGTTGTAATGGTCGTGATGGTGGTAGTTGTTGTAGTGGTAATGGTGGTAGTTATTGTTGATGTTGTAATGATTGTGGTGTGGTGTGGGGGTAGTTGTTGTAGTGGTCGTTATGGTGGTAGTTGTTGTAGTGGTGGTGGTGGTTATTTTTGATGTTGTAATAATTGTGCTGGTGGTGGTGGTGTTTGTTGCAGTAGTCGTGATTGTGATAGTTGTTGTAGTGGTGGTGGTGGTGGTTGTTGATGTTGTAATGCTTGTGGTGGTGGTGGTGGTGGTAGTTGTTGTAGTGGTCGTTATGGTGGTATTTGTTGTAGTGGTGGTGGTGGTTATTTTTGATGTTGGAATAATTGTGCTGGTGGTGGTGGTGTTTGTTGTAGTAGTCGTGATTGTGATAGTTGTTGTAGTGGTGGTGGTGGTGGTTGTTGATGTTGTAATGCTTGTGGTGGTGGTGGTGGTAGTTGTTGTAGTGGTCGTTATGGTGGTAGTTGTTGTAGTGGTGGTGGTGGTTATTGTTGATGTTGTAATGATTGTGCTGCTGGTGGTGGTGTTTGTTGTAGTAGTTGTGATTGTGGTAGTAGTTGTTGTTGTTGTCGATGTGGTGGTAGCTGTTGTTGTTCTAATGGTGATGTTGGTGGTGGTGATAGTTGATTTTGTTGTAGTGGTCATGATGGTGGTGGTGGTGGTGATGATTATGGGGTTGGTGGTGGTAGTTGTTGTTATTGAAGTGATCATGGTCGTGGTAGTTGTTGTTGTTCTAATGTTGGTGGTGTTGGTGGTGGTAGAAGGCTGTTGTTGTTACTGTAATGGTCGTGATGATGGTTGTATTTTTGATGGTGATGCTGCTGGTGGTTATGGTGGTAGTGGTGATCATGGGGTTTTGGTGTTTGTGGTGGTGTTGGTGGAGGTGTAGGTATTGGTGGTGGTGGTGGTGATGATGGTGGTGGTAGTAATGGTGGTGGTGATGTTTGTCGTGGTGGTTGTAGTTAGTATAGTGGTAGTGGTGGTGGTAGTAGTTGTGATGGTGGTGGTGTTGGTCGTGGTATAATGGTCGTGATGGTGGTTGAGGAGGTGGTAATGGTGGTGGTCGTGGTGATGGTGGTGGTGGTGGTTCTATTCGAAAACAAGGTCATCTCCAGCCGAGCGCCTCCCAGTGACCACGAGACATTGAACCAATGTTGTTTGCTGTCCTGCGCCTTATTGACCACAAAGGACCATGTCACACTACATTATCTAGAAAACAAGGATGTTCTCCTCGTCCATTCACTCTGAAGACGGACTGTGATTTCAGCAAACAATCCATCAATCACTCACACTGTCTATACCAAGGAAACACGAAACATATGTATAACATTTGTACAATGTTGGCCCAACGTTGTACAAATGTTATACACATGTTTTGTGTTTGTTGAATAAAAACAGACAACGTAAAGATCTGATAATTTATGGTGTTTATACGTACTTCATGTACTTCATGTATATCCAACAATATATTATGGTATATATATATGGACAACATCCTACTTTGAAACGATATCATTTATATACCATTGTATTTATTATTTATGTTATGTTGCAATCTGTCATAACCGATCACTTAAATTATAACATAATCGGGTTGATCAATTCATTGTGTTGTCTTTTAATAACTCGTGGTAGATATTCATTATTGATCATTGGATGTGTCTTTTTCTGTAGATATCGTAACTTTTATCATATTTTATTGCCTTACTGATATTAAAATAGTTTAGAAATGAAATGAAATGAATCGGGCTTTAGGCCACCTTTGTGCACATATAGGCTAAACTGGGCCAGGAGAACCTCCTGAGGATGGTGAGATGATTGAAATGACACTGTCCTCCAGACACGGGATTCGAAATTCGAGCCCTGGCGGTCTGAGGCCGAGCACGCTACCTCTCGGTCACGGAGGCTCCCCACAATACTGACTTTCACACGTGGATGGGGAAGAAACATTTTTGTTTCTTTCAAACCGCCGACACCGGGAACCGAACCCCGAACTCTGGCGTGAAAGGCAGCGGTGCTAACCACTACCCTAGGGCCCCCGCCCTAAAATATTTTAGAACAAAACTTCTAAACAGATGAAAGCCACCTACTGTACGGATCGGTGTCATAACATTATTGATCATTAACTCAGATCTGGCGCGTGGCTGCTTAAGAATAGGAGGGGACAACATGGTCAGCTTTTATCGCAAACGTATTTATCACCAAGTACATCAAGCAAGCAATCATGTGAAATCAGCTGACCAGCTAATCTCTGACTGATTCTGAATGTCAAATAAATGACCACCACACTGCCACAGGCGGTCTCTAGATCGTCTACGACACTGCACGAACATTAAGCCAGCATTGGTTCAACGTCTTTGTGTTTGCTGGAAATATTATGTTCCCATCTTGTTAGTCATCACAGTACCCATCAAACACAGAACATTTGTATAACATGTGTACAACGTCGGCCCAACGTCTTCCACGTTGATCCAACATTGTACACATGATATACAAATGCTTTATGGTTACCGGGATATTCAGTGGACTGACCCTAACGATAATTATGTAATTATTATGTCGGTCGGTCGGTCGGTCGGTCCATCGTGTATGCCTGGTGGCTCCCTACCAGGAATAGAACAAGACAAGATGGGAAGATATAGCAAACGTATTTATTACCCGATCAATAAGGTGAAGCAATCCTGTGAAATCTGCCAGCCAATCTTTGCTAGAGTCCGGAGGTCAAATAAATCACCGTCATGACGCTAGTCTACTGGGCTAATATAGACCAGTCGATCATTTAACAAACTTCTCTGTACAAAAATCTGGATGTATCTCATCTAATCATATCTAAATATTATGTTTGGAATTGCAATGAGAACGATCAGTTTTTAGCAGTAGCTATGTGTGGTGCACAATGCTATCTGCATCTTGTCATTATTAATGATGGGTGGATGCATAGATAGATGAATGAATGAATGAATGGATGGATGGATGGATGGATGGATGGATGGATGGATGGATGGATGGATGGATGGATGGATGGATGGATGGATGGATGGATGGATGTACATGTATGGGTGGGTGGGTGGGTGGGTGGGTGGGTGGATGGATGGATGGATGGATGGATGGATGGATGGATGGATGGATGGATGGATGGATGGATGGATGGATGGATGGATGGATATGAGGATATATGGATCGCATATAATAGATGAATATATTATATTCACACTTTAAAGTAAAGCATTGACGTATGTCATTTTCGAGATATAGATACATACTAAACAACGGTACACATTGAATAAAAAACAAATCACATTTTTTGCAGTCAATATCGATTGAAAGCAGCGCTGTTGCAACTTTGGATTGATGAGTGAAAATAGAGACATTGCCTCAACATTAACAATGCTGTTTAGTGTGGCCAGTGCAGAAAAATAATGGCTTGCTTTATTGATTTCGTGTGGTATGAAATGTCCACGAAATATATATCATAAAAAAGCACATGATTGTGTAATATGAGAAACGGTTGAATACGGGGTCATCATAAATTGCTGTGCTGCTAGAGTGCGATTTGTACAGTTTATTTGATCAAAATGAGGCAAGTCACACAAAGTCAAACGAGAAAGGAGAATACAATTACATATTGATTTTGAGCAGTCTAGATTGTATTGTTTAATTGAACGTAAATGTTATATATCAATACTATTTTATTTATACAATTGTTCACCATAAAAACATCATACATTAAAATTATATTGATTTTGTAATCTTTTTTTTTTGTTATGAATTATAAAAAATACTTTTCGCCTTTATTCACTTTTACTGCTATGTTTGTTGAATAGCATACATGCTGTACAACAATGATCATGATCTAGTTTTATAAAACACAACATATTCAACAGGTCAAGTACGATAGGTGCTTGAGCTAAGTCACATTTTGTAACCTCATTTCACATCTCCGATCGTATCCCCATACAGCAACGAAGAAATATAATCACGTATCTCAGATTATCTTAACCAGCACAAGCATTATCGTTTTTTAATCAATTTTATTAACAGAAGAAATAACTAGATACAGATAAAGTTAGCGATATTATTATTTGGTGTGCACCAGCACCAAATAATTTATATAATATATTTGGTGAGCACAAAATGATTTGGTTCACACCACATAAACTTACAATATTATTTGGTGCGCACCAATACTTCACTTAAAATTTATACTCTTGCAATGTCCCTTTAAAGTTCCATAGTACTGCACATGGATGTGAATAAATCAATAAAAATACATTTCTCATGAAAGCATCTGAATCAGTTTTGTGTTCGTCTCCGATTACCTATATTCTTTATTAAACCGTTTGTGTTCAGCTAAAAAAATATATTATTATGCAGTGTATCGGAGGCTAAATAAATAAAGTCATAGGCCTATATTATGTAGGTAGGCAATAAACTGATAAACCTGCTATAATGATATATCTGTTTTCAGGGGGGGGGGGAGGGTTAAGAAATGAAATAACATATATTTTGATTCTGAAACGTGGTATAGTGTCTTGTTGCGGGGGTGTACTTATATTAACATAAGTACTGATAATTTTTTAACAAAAGACACGGTGTACTTACAGCGTTAAGTTCCCATCTAGGGCCGTATGCACCAGCTTCACGTTTACCCCAGCGGAGGTAAATGATACCACAGAGGTATTAACCTCTGGGGTTTCATGAAACCCTAGAGGTTTCAACCTCCAGGTTTTTCCTGTGAATTTACCTCGTATGCACCAAATTGTAATGTGAAAAAGTATACACAAACAAATTGCACAACAACTGAGAGTAAAACCTGTAGAACCCCATGGGGATCAAATGTTGCGTCTCTAGAACATTAGTATATACTTTCGCATATTAGTTGTTAATAAGTCAATATGATCGTGATATGATCTTGAAAAAAAATTCACTGGCGGTTCGTAGTTTGTACATTTATAATAAAAACTAGCATTATTGTTGGGTTATTTTCAACAATGAGTGTGGCTAAATTTTTTCAGCACTATACTCTTTTTTGCATATTTTAACTTTACTGAAATAGATGTGAAAAGTGTGTCACGAGAAACCCCACAAAATTCGTCAGCTAGTGTTGAGTTTGTAGCCATTTATGTCAAGTGCTGATAAATGTATCATTTTGCTCAGAATAAATAATAAATTGTTTGTCCAACTATTCTGATAACTAGCATTATTTGTATAGACTTTTCTGTGGAAAGGAATATTCGAGAAAGGGAAGTGTACCTAAGCACGGGAGAACTATTGTATAATGTGATTGCAGTATATATTATTACCGTGCTAATTATAAGACGAGAGCAGAATTAGAATCCCGTTAGAATCTGTTAGTAGTATCTTGTTACCTCGACTATTTTTCTCAGCAAATTTCAGGTACTCGGTCGCGTTTGAAGCAGTATGTTGATCATATTGCTTGTTCATATTTAGGCCTACATTGTTCCAAATTTATCAAAGACATGGAGTGTACATTGCTGCCTACGATATGCAATTATTATTATTATTTTTATTATTATACTATCTTGTTTCTATATGTAAAAAATTGACTATTATTTACAGGCAACTTGGCAATAAGCACTTGATATATTTATTATGGGTATTTTTCATTCATTGAAGGTGGAAATTACGTTAGCAACATTAGGTTAAAAAACATAATACTATTATTATATTAACGTAACCCTTATGCAAGTGCTAGACGTTGTTACTGGCACTTGTAAGTAAATAAATAAAGACAAATAATTGGTCATAGGGTTGTTCGCAAATTAGATGATTTCTGTAATTATCTGACTTTCTAACTGACGGGTCTTCTGACAAACGGTCCTTCTGACTAATCATCCTTATTTATTTTCTGACCAACGGGCCTTCTGACAATCGGGCCTTCTGACTAATCATCCTTACCGGTTTTCTGACTAACGGGCCTTTTGACTAACGGGCCTTCTGACTTATGGGCCTTCTGACTAACGGGCCTTCTGACTAAAAGGCGGACACTAACAAAATAATAGAAATATACACGGCTAAAGCTGATAAAAAAATCTTAATGATGCATAAGAATATTTAATTGTATAGGCCTATTTACGCCATAAGTTGATCATGAACTCGAAAATCCAGCAATGATGTAGGCCCCTAATAATTATTGCAAATAACAACAATGTGCAAACATTGTGAAGACAATATGACATAACAACTATTATCATGACATTGTAAATGTTGATAACTACAATTAGGGCCTAATTATAATTAACCATGGATTTCATCATTTATTTAACAGTCATTTCAATTAGTTATTTTTAAGCATCCAAAGCAATTATTTTTTACTGGAGAGATGATTGCGGTATTTGTTTTTTTGCTATGCCTTTAAATGAAAAAAAATATTCCGCCCATGAAAAAGACGTTTATAACACACGCGACTGTTGACTCCACTCTTTAATATGTTTTTTCTCGAGAAAAGTCAGAAAAAATAAATATTGCAATGGGAAAAACATGACAATCAATCAAATTTAAACTATTCATTTTGTATATTATAAACGTAGGCCTTTGTATTGTAATTCCGTTGCACACGTTTTGAAGCGTTCTGTGATTTTTACGGTAACTTCTAACTGTGTTTTGTTCACTTTATTTTAAATAACTAATTAGTTTATTGGTTTATTTGTTTGTTTGACAATAGTTCATTTTTAAACAAACATTTTTAAAATGTGCCAATAAATATATTGTATTACTATTTGTTTTTTCCATTACAGTTTTCTTTATTAAAAATCGGTATAATTCATAGTTACGCGGAGGACATTATGTTTGAAGACTTGTCGTAAACTTGCTAATAACAATACTGTTTTAAATTAACGAAAAATGATTATCCTATACCTGCCGTTGATTTTAGAATATAGGTTTATATCCATGCTAATTCATATAGATTGTTTTGCTAGTTGAAGTAGTATAAATATGATCGACCATCAACATTTGCACGTTATCTAAAATAAAAGATGAAAACTTCCTGTGTTTATTAGTTTTAAAGTCTTTTTATTGAGATGTTGTCGGCATTTAAATGCATACAATCTCCCATAATAATTTTAAAATCATTTTGTACGATATTAAAGCTGTTAAGGTAACTAAAAAACGAAACAAATAAAAAATAGTAGTATATAATTATGCTTAAAACATAGTGCATGCGGCAGCATTCTGTAAAGTATTCACATGTCATAGGTCTCTATACGATAGGATTCGCATGTCTTGCATAACGATTAGGATCATGATGGCGACGTTTACCTCGGTGGTTGCCGATTTACCCCTGCTCCCTAGTAGGGGTAAATTTAACCCCGCACTTGGCCAAATTTACCCCCGTGCGACATTTACCCCTGCGTGGTGCATACGGGATATGTCGTTTTTCAAATTTACCCCAGCGACACCTCTGGGGTTTGTCCAAACCTCCGGTTGGTGCATAACAGTACCCCTGCATATTAACTGATGCTTGAAGGAATTTTGTGACTTTTAATTTTTCGACACCTTTGTTATTTGGTACATTAATTTCCTGTTGCCATATACACTGTAAATAGACCTTGAATTGTAACATGGTGCGCCGGACAAAATGTGATCTAAAATGAGAGAAGAGACTCTGCGGTTAAGATAGAGACGGGAGACACCTAGTGATTGTGGATACAACCAGCTAAGACTTAATGCAACTGAATATCGGCTTGTTGACTCCCTGGCCACTAGGTGTCCCCATCTCTATCTGAATCGCGTGTGAGCGTGGAAGAGACTTGGGTCATGTCCCAAGGAGAGTTGGGTCACACGAAACAGTATTCACTTAATGTAATGGGAGAGTTGGGCCTCAAAGAGTGAGAGCTGAGCGATGACCCAAACCTAAATCCAAACTTTCCCATGTATATACATGTACATCATAATCCAGACTTTCCTCATACCTTTCCTAAGAAGCAAATGTTTAACACCATTTTTTTAAATAACGCAAAAGCAGAGTGCCTATTAACAAAAAGTAATGTCTTATATATATATTTCACAGATGGCAACGCCTAGTCAATTGGAGTTATGAGTAGCGGGGATAACTTGACCATGACAACACGCACTGTAATCAAATAGATACATGCAGAACGGGAAATACATGCATGGGATTTTATATATATATATATATATATATAATAAAGTCAAAGAAACATATTTGTCACTTATTATCTACTTATTCGATTGAGGGCGACAAAAGAGAAATATAATATTTTTACAGGAATTGAACAATATATAAATCGATATATAGGTAAATGCTGTATTGACATGATTAAAAGTGATTACAGACTTATTTGTCATAGCCAATATATGTATATAATGCATCAAGTACTTAGGGGGCCTCTACAACAGGGTTGGCTCAGTAAAATCAACTGAAAATCTACATGATATGTACATTTACAAGCAAGCTTGCCATTATATACATAAAACGCACAGGCTATTTAAAATATGGATCATAACTTTAAATACCCCTTCCAGTTTCAATATTTGAAAGGTACTGCTCATTTGTCATTCCACCTAATTGAATATATTGTCCACCTAATGACATATATTGTTCTAGCGAGTCGTGACCTACACTGCGTGGTACACCCTTGACTGCTCGCTCGTCTGTGATCAACACTGAGATAACACAGCTACGTAATTATACATAGGGTTAGATAGATTGATCAGTTGATTTTGATCACAGTATTCTGTGGATGTCTAAAATGACAACCCCACGATTACTCGTTCTGTTCATCCTTTGATACGTTTATTTCACTGTGACACAAGGTGAGAAAACATAAATGTATTATTAGCTTAACCCTTGTCCTGCTAGTCCCGTATATATACGGGGTTAAGGATGTTTTATATCATAAAAATATCACTTAATTTGATAAAATATTTTTATAGATGCTTAGTTGATCCAATAATTTAATATTGGACTTGTCTATTTTCCATTTATAGTAATATTTTTCGTCGTTTGAAGCTGGAAATTGCGTTAGCAGTTTCAGCTTCAAATGACGAAAAATAAAATTGAAACAATTCAGCAGGACAAAGGTTAACCCTTGCGCTGCCATGCGTTGCTGTAGTGGTCGTGATGGTGGTTGTAGTGTTGATGGTGATGCTGCTGGTGATTATGGTAATTTGTGGTGGTGTTGGTGAAGGTGTAGATATCGGTGGTGGTGGTAGTGGTGGTGGTGGTGGTGTTTGTCGTGGTGGGGGTAGTTGTTATAGTGGTCGTGATGGTGTTGGTGGTAGTGGAGGTGATAGAGGTGATCGTGGTAATGGTGGCGGTGGTAGTAGTGGTGATGGTGGTGATGGTGGTGGTGTTGGTCGTGGTAGTTGGCATAGTGGTCGTGATGGTGGTGGAGGTGGTGGTAATGGTGGTGGTCGTGGTAGGCCTACTGCTGGTGGTGGTAGGTTTTGTGGTGGTGGTAGTGGTGGTTGTTATTGTTGTTGCAATGATTGTGGTAGTTGTTGTAGTGGTCGTGATGGTGATGGTGGAGGTGGTGGTGGTGGTGATGGTGGTAGTAGTGGTGGTGATGTGGTGTTTGTCGTGGTGGTGGTGGTTGATATAGTGGACGTGATGGTGGTGTAGTCCAGGCTGTTAGGGTTTCTTTGTGCACTTTTTAAAGAAATTACCATTTTTTGCCTAGATTATCAGTAACATGACTCTTTCGATCCTGATATAGCGCAGTCAATTCTGACACGATTAACACACAATTAACATGTAATTAGTATCCGTAATTAGTAAAATCTGGGTAAAAATCCAGAAAAAATAATATCTCAGAAATCGGTCGGTCGATTTTAATGATTTTAATTTCTGTTTTCTGTTTGATGGATAATTGACACCACAAAAATATTTTTGAGATCATTCATTGTCAAGGTCACGTGATGTGTCGAGGTCAAAGTCAAAATCGAGGACAATTGTACATTACTTTACATAGCGCATTTAAAATGTTTCAAATTATTCAAATTTTTTTGATATATCATTAAAAAAGACATCACCTATAACCTATTATTTGAGAGTTTAATGGAGTATTTATCCAATAACCGGGCTCGTAATTATTTGGACAAGTGGTCCACCCATAAATTGTCTTTTTCGCACATGTCTCATAAATGGATCAACGTTATGATTTTAATTATATTATTTTAATACAGTGTGTATATTAATGTTGTGCAAACTGTTATGCACTATTATATATCGTATAAAGGTCAAGGTGAATCAAAAATTTCAAGGTCAAATCCAAGGTAATATTCGAGCATATATTTGCATTTTTTGTGATGGGCGTCTCTGGCATGTAATTATTCAATTTAATGCCAATTTTAATTATATGATGGGGTTTATTTCAACGTGAAAGTATTTTTTTATCTAAGCAATAAAAAAATAGATTTAATACTTGTAGGACATACATGAATGGCAAAAAAGCCCACGTGGTGAACTTGTCAATTTAATGATACAAACGATGATGCAAAATATTGGTTATTCAAGCAAGTAACATTATTCTACTCGGACCTTTGTCAATGTTGTGCATATTTATACACTGCTTAAAAGCAAATATGGCAGCTACTGCAGGCTCTGGAAAGCACCACTCAACTGGAAATACTACTCAAATTTGTCCAGCGTTTGAATTGAGTCTTTTCATTCTAGATAATTGTCATTATGCTCTGTGATTCTGGGTTCATAATATTGATTTGTGATCACGACCTGCAAGGAAAGTTATTAATGTTTTAAATCACAAAATTTCACTAATAATAACTGATCTACACGATCAAAGTAAGCTTCAAGGATAATTGTGTACTAAGCAGCCTCGATGGAGAATGTGTCCTTACTGTGCATACTGACATTACAGGGTGAGGAGAAAGGGTATGTATTGCTGATGAGTGGGAAAAAAAAAATTAACATGTTAAAACGCTCTAATGTTAATCCAACAAGCCATCTAGAAAAACTACACAGCCAATGTTAAAATACTCGTTGATATGTCCAACAGCTTCTACCTCTCCTCCAATCCTCAGAAGTTATAGCTGATATTGCATTGCATTTCAGTTTCATGAAAGCACTGCCGATTAGCTTTTCAAGTATCAAAATACATACAAATTGTCCAAGACTGACACGAGAAGAACAGAAATCCATCTTAGTTGCCAGTTTGGATGATGGTGCATGTGATCATTTATCAAGACAAACGATCACATTGGACGAGTCGATGCTATGTTGATTTATTGGGCTGCAATGGCTCACGCAACACCAAAAACATCATATACAATGTATATAATTTCGATGAATATGTACCAAAATATTACTGTCAGTCTCCCAATGTTGAGCGAGAACTCTCTTCTATAAAGTGTGATGGTGTTGTTTGAGATACTGAGTGAAGTGCCAAGGCTACAACACTTTCTAACAAAGTATGGGTGTGCAGACCAAGCTAATTAACACCCATAAAAAGACAACCTTCATAGAAACTGTGATATATTTCAGAGTAATTCAACCATCTTTTTTTAATCTTAGCTTCCCTAGCTCTACTCATTATTTGAAGAAACGTATTATCTCTATATATGAAAAATAAACAGCGGTCGACTCTGACAAGATGCATGTAACGCTTGGCGTGGACTCGACTTTCCGCTACATTGCATTACATGACATGTCAGGATATGTCATCTCCCATGATGCGTGTTTTCTCCACATGCCATGTTATTATAGGGATATGACAACACCTCCTTCGTGGCAGGATAGGTAAAATGTCAGCATGATAGGAATGGTCAGCTCATTCCACCCCCATCACATTCCTCTGCGTATGTAGCGCTTGGCTCAGTGTCCATTGATGACACCTTAATCGTCGAAGAATTTGTTGTGTCTCTTTATTCAAAACTCTTTATTCATCATTCAAGAATGCAAAACAATCTTATCCGGAGTGTCTTTGTTTATTTCGCCATCACCATGTGCAGCACCCATAGAACAAGATAACTACTCAGAAATCTTTCTTATGAATGTGCTCGGTCTTTGATCCAATCCATCTCGTATGGGTGTATAGAAAGTGAATCAGGCTAAACACCAGTCCTATCCTCAAGCAGTCAAGGTTGTGTGGCCGTGGTGTGATATTCAGTGTGTGTAACCTTAACACTGGCATGACAAATCTTATAAGCATTTCTCCATTCACCAGTGGGTTTTTTTCTCATGCTGACCTGATATATCTATGGTTCGTTGTACATGTTGTGGATCCCACAGACCCATGTGAGAGGAGCTTTTACACTTAATCAAAGTGAGACTGACAAATCAAAACCTTAGAATTTAAAATCAATTTTGACTTTTTCAGGCCAGTTTTGTTTGAGGTGTGTGTTCCGATTATTGACGTGGCTTATTTTGCACTTCCCTCTACGAGTGGGCGTACATTTTGTTACCCCGCCACACTCGTCCAAGACTAAGGAAAAAACGTCGAAGTCAGAGCTTCCAGCAGGTCAATGCTTTCTAATAGAGGTTGTATGCATCATTGACTGTGTCTGACAAATGATAGGTTCAAAATATGAGATATTTTGCAAGTACCATTTTTTTTTGTTCAGACTAAATTTCACCTTGACATTGACACTGACCCAGTCATATAATTAAAATTGACCGATTGATTATTTTCGTGTGTCAGAAGGAAGCACGACTAAGAAGGCAATCATCTGGTCTCAAATATATTCCTAATTTCACTTTAATTTTCACTTAACCTTGACCTTTATGTTATATGAAATAGTGCATACGATGTGGAACAGCATTAAAAAAATTTTTAAAGAAACTAAATGAAAAAGACTGAATTATTCCTCAAATGACGATTCACACATGAGGCATCTGTAGTATAGCCAAGCCATGAGTGGTTCACTTGTCTAGATCATAATGATCCTGGTTTTAGAGATATAAACTACATTATGACATCAAATTAAAGCTGTTAGATTGGTGTATCACATTTTTTAATGTGAAATAATTATATGTACTTTGAAACATCTAATATTAGCTTTTTTGTTCAGAATGTTCAAATTTTGCTCACATCTGACCTTGATTTAGCCGCATCACGTGACCTTGACCAATAATCATCTCAGGAATATTTTTATCGTGTAGGCTAATAGTAGACATGTTTAAATCCAGCATGGTTAAAATATGCAGCACCGACGGTTAAAGGGTTGAGCAGCTGAGCACGACACTAGTCGTTTTAATCCGTTTGATTGGCCCAACAAATTACTGTTATTTGGGAGCAGATAAACATCAAGATTTGCTAATATTTAGTCCTAATTTAACTCTTTAACCGCCGGTGCCGCATATATTCGGGTTTTCATTTTTTATTAGCACATTAAGTACCACATTTTAAATATGTTTATGATAAAATGTGACATCAACCAGAGAGATTTGAAAAGCGTTGACCTCCATTTTGTCAAATCTGAATAATTTTCACTCACTTGAAGTTGTGGATCGCGTCAGCGAGACACAACTTCAAGTGGGTGAAAAATTGAATGATTTGGCAGTTGAAGGGTTTAACAAATATGAGTAATTTGCACCCACTTGAAGTTGTGGGTCGCGGTCGTGAGACACAACTTCAAGTGGGTGAAGATTTTAATTATTTCATTGGGCGTTTTAACAGATAATTCACATGCTTATATGCGTTAATTAATGTATTATTTATTCACTGAAGCGATCAATTATCATAGCCAACATACTATATAGTTGGTTTAGCACAAAACATGCACTCACATTCAAAATACAATATCTGATGTAAATGTACTGTAGTTTAATATTTAATGTCAAAATTGGTTTAATTTTACTACTTTTCTAATATAATAATGTACTTCTAATTGCACATTATTGTTTTTTTTCAGATGAATACAAAATCTGGTGTCCTGAAAAGTCCGGCGGTTGCACGTACCGTGATAAAAAGGATCCACAAAAATACTACATGTACTTCGAGAAATCGAAAAAAACGTTTAATTTTGAATGCTCAGATGATAGATTTTATAATTTATCCTATGATGGAAACGATGCACTGTGTTTGATTAGTAGAGTAACAAGATGCACATATGTTGAAGACACAAAAAAAAAATAACAACCCAGAAAACTCAGTACAGTGACCCACCAAATATCGAATCAATGTATCGTGTTTGCTAAGAAGTTGTGTACATGGATCACATCGAACAATTCAAACGTCAAAGGGTTGCTTTGCAAAACATTTTTTCCTTGTCAGTCCAAATATTTCCTGTAATCGAAAATTTCTATAACAATACTATTGACGGATGTGAAAAAATCGTGTAGAGCCTACTGAAAATGTACTACATTCATTTTTGGCTGAGCACATCATTCAATGGCTCTGATCTTTCGGTTTGCGATTGCAGTGCAAGAAGTGTCAATATGATAGTTGTAAATATATGTCGGCCTGCAAGTATTAAATACTATGAAATAATTCAAAGTTATTGATACTATTCATGATAGATATATTAGGGTATACAGCTGTTAGAAGAAATAAAATAAACCATTTTTGTCTTTTTAATGCGATTTATAAATAAACCTGACACTGTGCTGAATATTTAAATTGCATTTTCAGATTGTTGGAAAAAAGCAAATTTTATTTCTACATTTGAAAGATGAAACACACAATTTAAAAAATATTATCGCACTGTGTCCCTGCAACCTCGATCCACAAATTCAACGGAGTGAAAACTAATCAGATTTGACAAAATGCAGGTCAACTGTTTCCAAATATTGCTGATTGATATCACATTTTATCTTTAACATGTTCAAAAGGTGGTACTTAATGTGCTAATAAAAAATGAAAACCCGAATATATGCGGCACCGGCTGTTAAAGGGTTAAGGCTGGAATTGCGACCGCAATGTCCAGCTTCAAATGAGACACAAATGTTTATTTATAATTTAGAAACAAACTATGAACCGTATATATAGGGGCCTACTGTTGTAGTAGGATTAGGGTTTGGACTAGGGCTATGGTGGCTGCCAACAACGGCAATAAAAGGATACGGAAATAATAATAAGAAATATGACAATAATCTTGTCACTAAGCAAAATGTTTATCTCGATCTAAATTAATTCGATATTTAGATTTACAAATAATATAATATATATCAGCGTCATTGGCAGTGTACCAAAGATAAACCGAGATTCGATAAAAATAGTTATGGTTGTTGGATGTTCAGTTATATGTTTATTAAGTGCCACCTGGTGAATGTGGGGACAAGTGGAGAAGGGGACGTGACGCTTTGGTAGAACGCCGACCACCTCGCCAGTCATAATTCGATCCCCGCCCATTCTGTGTAGAGTTTTTTAAGACAAATATCCTTGTTTCTTCTTTCTGATAGTGACCAGGGGATCACGTTAATAGCGGCCACGTCGGGTTAAGGTCGAAACCAGAGTATCGCTCCAAGGCCACGCGCTTCTCGCGTTACGCTACTGTCACCTGGTGAGAAATCAGCATAGATTACATTTTTTGTTGACCCACGGTCTATGACACTGAGCCAGCATTAACACAACATCAGGTCAACGTTTTGTCTTTGATAAAAGAACACCTGCACACTTCCTGATGTCAAAAGAGCTTCAGACCACTTGGACGTATCCTGATAGCAGTAGAGGACGTAGACACATGCTCTGGTCATACGACGTTGTTGCAACGTTGAATCAACGTCACTGAGGTTGATTCAACGTCACAACAACGCCTTGTGCCCAGTGGGAGGTTTAAAACCTACCTCTGTTGTCATCGAGAAGCTAATGACAGGGCCTGGTGTAGGCCCTAATGGTCAGCGCTGCCTGTCACGTCGGAATTCATGGGTTCGTTCCTATTCTGGTATATAGGCCCTATTCCCATGCTTAATTCTAGGTCGAGACTGAAGTTAATTTCCATAATCCAAAAATCTCGGTGTATATGCGACGGTAGCCTGAATTCCCGAAAACACATATCCCAAACATGTAGGGCATGCTTCTATCATATCCGTGACCTGCGTTGAATTCGAAAAAGTCTGTCAATTAGATCTTGCCAAGCAAATTGCAGTGGCAAGTTATTACTGGTCAGTAGCAAGTTATTTATGTAACTCACGTTTTCACAATATGCCAGCATATCACTAGATTACAACGCGTTCAAAACTGCCTTGCAAGAGTAAAAGTTGCAAGTTTTAGTCGTTCCGTACCTATTCTAAAACGATTACATTGGCTTCCTGTCAAGTTACGCATTCATTTCAAAATATGCATGATAACCTTCCGAACCCTAAAAGACAACCAACCTGCAAATCTGGCTGACTTACTTGTTCGTCAGAAAAGCTCAAAATATCTATGCTCTACAAACTCAAATAAATTAGTTGCTCCTCGTATAAAAACTAAGACTGGGTCAAGAGCTTTCTCTATATCTGACCCAGTTTTATGGAACGCCCTGCTGTGCTAATACGTATTGCCGAAGTTTTCATGATCAGGTTTTCCCACCTTAGCTATCAGCAGCCCATGCAGCTCCTGTTGACGAACTTGTTTTTGCCTCATTTATGACACATGATCACGCTTAGAATTTGTGCGCTTCTGAGCTCGGTCCGCTGAGGATATAGGCGCTATATAAGTTGTATTTATTGATTGGTTGAGAATGGGTCGGTCCAGGGTAAATTACCAACGTCGTGTTAACGTCTAAGACTTTGACAAAACGTCTGGTGCACCACTGCGGCGTTTGCAACGCTACTCCTCATCTACGACCAAAATGTCACGTCTACTAAGGGGTAGACGTTGCTGGGGCGTTAGCTGTAAAATGTATACAGGAAACATGACGCACATTTCATTAGCACTGACACTTTCATCGTCTACTAATGCCGAACATTATCCCTCTAATTATGCGTCAGGAATATACTGATATCATTTTCTTCTGAAAGTGTTTATATCGCAGGTATGATATTAATGGTAATCACATTTTTCTATGAGTATAGAACAGTTGATGTTTCATTAGTAAACTTTATCTAATGATCTTGATTTATCATCGTACCGCTGTTATGTTGTACGGATTGCTTCAAACGTAGCAATCTTAACCATCAAGTTGAGTGAGGATAATTTAAATTTCGACGACTTTCATTTACTCTGAACGCTTCGAATTGTATCTATGCTAGTGTCTTTTGGTCAGTTTGTTTATCATGTTACTGTTAGCAGTGCACGCTGAGCTGTAATAACCAGATAACAAGTTTAAGCTCATCGTCACCGAAACTAACATGGGGAAATACTATCACGGGCTTTTAAAACACGCTAATTGGAGGAAAATTGACACATTTTCCCAAACTTATTTAGTCTAGAATATTGATGCAAAATAAATTCAAATGTTTAATTAATATCTTATAAAGTTGAGCAATGAACACAATTTTATATACTAAAATACATTATACAGATTTATGGTAGCTTACCTACCCCAGAAATGGTCAATGATGTAATTTAAAAGCTAATTTCTTACTTTTATTTAACTTTATACGGTTCATATTGTGATAGAATATGTTCCATTAAGTTTATTCTAAGTCACTGAGATAGTATGTGTCTGTTTAACAGTTTGTTTACTAGCTTGGTAGATAAAAAAACCTTTATACCGTTGTAAAATCATTGTGTTTTTGATTACCACGTTTGGGAACGCTGCTCGTTAGTGAGACGTTGTAACGACCTTGTGTTGTGCACCTGGCGTGTGTTGGGTCGGTCGTTACGACGTCTGACGTCGACAATTAACGTCACACGTTAGACGTAATGTGGTGCACTAGGCCCCAGATCGCCCGGGCTTGAATTTAGATTCCTGTGTCTAGAGGGTAGTGTCATCTGACACATCTAACCATCCTTAAGAGGCTCGCCTTACTCAGTACGGTCCAGCTGTTCACAACAGTAAGCCCACCTAACGCCATCAACATAATACAACAAATACGAACTAATTGATGAGAGTTTTATTTGACACAGAGGAGACAAATCTGTCGTTAATAATGTATATTTCACCAGGCACACCTAAGAATTACCAAACTACAACAGAATGTAGGCTACATGTTAAGTTACAGTGCGTTTGAGCGTAATTAACGTTGAGACGCTCAATCTTTGTGAATGTAAATTATTATTTCTGCTATCACTACTATGTTTTTTAGAAGGTTTTAGAATCTCAACAGCATCTTGCCTTTTTAAAATACGATCAAATCAAATGATGTGTGTTATAAATGTAAGAGCCCAGTAAACGTGTGTACTCTAGAAATCCACGATGCAAACTTAATTGGCACTGATACAATTTAGTTTGTGTTTTCATGCCTATATAACACCATCTCCACCATGGTATAGTACACACCAGCTTAAAGTTGGGCCACGTCCCAATTGATTCGACCAAATATTGGCCTAAATGGCCTGACGTGTAGGCCGCAACTGACTTTTTAAAGGACTATGTCCCGACAATAAAATTAATGCTCAACTGGCCATTCATGATATCTCCATACAAGATACATGTACAAGTCTCAACTAATCACTCTCCACATTAAAACTGATCTCACCCTTTAGAAATGGGTAGGTGTGTGCCTCTAGCATTGTCAAAACCTGACTTTGTCTCAATTTTGTCTCATGGCTATAAAGACACACTGTCCCAGTTTGATGGTAGTGATGAAATTGGGATGAGTATGGCCTGAGAAACCAGTAAAAAGCGGTGCCGAAGCTAGAACCTCAAAACACCACCCTGTGTCAATTCTGTAAGCTCCAGCGACACATCTCCAGTACTCCCAAGTATGGGAGTACACTCTCCGGGAATTCAAGTTAATAATCGGAATTGCCTGGCCATAACTTGGTCGAGACCAAGTATCCCGCTATGTCCCGATATCTGTACAGTAAGGACAGTCCCAACGTTCCGAGTGGTCTGTACATGTTAAACCAGCCAGGTTAACCTCTTTAGGATGGCTAGATGCAACAGATGAAGCTGTCCCAAGGTTACATAATTCAGACCCTGGTTATCTGAAATGAAGCACCCTGCGTCTCGGCCACTCAGGCTCCCAACAATAGTTACGAGTTGGCGGGGAAGAAACATCATGTTTATTTGAAACTTAATACCGAGAGCAAGAAACAAAAAATATATATTCACGATTATATTCGTGGTTAAGAGCTGAAAGGGTTTTGGATGGAATAATGTTGGCCCAGAATCGCAGACGGTGGCCTAACATTATTTGACAATTGGGCTAATGTATCGTATTATCTGGGTGGTGGCCTTTTGGGGCATTAAAAAAATGAAATGAATCGGGCTTTAGGCCACCTTTTGTGCACATATAGGCTAAACTGGGCCAGGAGAACCTCCTGAGGATGGTGAGATGATTGAGATGACACTGTCCTCCAGACACAGGATTCGAAATTCGAGCCCTGGCGGTCTGAGGCCGAGCACGCTACCTCTCGGTCACGGAGGCTCCCCACAATACTAACTTTCACACGTGGATGGGGAAGAAACAATTTTGTTTCTTTCAAACCGCCGAGACCGGGAACCGAACCCCGGACTCTGGCGTGAAAGGCAGCGGTGCTAACCACTACCCTAGGGCATTAAGCGTCAACCGTATGGCAGTCAGAGCAAATACGAGACAATCACCCAATCATGTTTCAATGTTAGGCCATCGTCGAATGCGATTGACCCGCTTTGAACCAGCAATGGGCTGCGACGCTGGCCCTAAATTGAACCGGCATTGGGTGGGTAGGCCTACACTTTGTGTACCAGGTGCATCGTATATACGGGTACACTAACTTCACAGCGATGGTGGTGGAAGGAATAGACCTACACGTTGAAGATATACTTGTCTCCTTGGTTCTTTCAATAATTAACCCGTTTGTGACGAGGCCCGGAGATCTCCGTAATTTAGTGAGACCATTCAGATACGAGGCCCGGAGATCTCCGGGTTTGATTTCATGAGATAATTATGACGTCATAAAATAATCTCGTTTCAGAAAGTGCTCAGTAGCATAATAATCTCGTGTTCAACGGGTTAAATCATGGACATTTAGGATTCTGGCCCATAAGAAAAACCAGTACAGCTATGTTTACAAAATATTAGGCCAATTTTTTGTCTAAAGCTCTCAACAGACTAAAGCCGGGCCTCGGAGTTCGGGAACTCCTTTTCCAGTTTATTTTATTTTTAAATTAAGTATAGATGTTAAACCAAGCAAAAATTGACAACATTGCAATTTAATCATATTGAATATTGATAATAGTAAACTTAATAACTAATAAATCATAATATCTTGGAAATGCTTAGTATAGTAATTTTAAGCATGTTAAGCTGTAAACAAAACAAATTCGAATTATTGCTCGAGCCATTTACCGCTCTATTCATCATTACATTTTACTTATGTCTAATATATGTTTATATAATTGAATATTGCCATTTTTCTAGCAAATAAATCATATTTTTGCAGCCGACACTGCTGGGTTTATTGAATCAGAATCTATTGCCATTCACCAGGTGGCTCTCGCGTAATCATGGTGATGTAGTAGTCACCAGATGTGGTATTGGATGAATTTAAAACCATTATCAGACATAAATCGACCTGTTTGTTTACATATATACACCAGATATCGCTTATTATGTGTTATAAGTTGAATATGTTTATAATAAATAAGCTAGCTTAATAAAGACCATGTGTATTATTCAAAACTATACAGCAATATATGTTTTGTTTATTTGAGATCTGTGCCTGACAAAGCTTCGTTCCGGATAGTAAATGATACAAATCCATGCATTTGTAGCATTTATATAACATGAATCACATATTATGCCTCTACATCTAGTTGTGACATCCTTTAATTGACGCAACAATAATTCCCTGATCAACGTGAAGGCAGACGATAAGAAATTATTATTACATATGAAATCACGCCTCACTATATATAGTAGAATAACAGATGTTTTCACTTAAGATGTAGTGTAATTTACATCACCTTGAAGCTATGCGTATTGTAGTAGTGATTTGTAATTATTGCTCTACAAATCCAAAAGGCAGCATCTGCTTACTTGTAAAAATAAGCAGATACCGCCTTTTGGCTTTGCGCGGCACCTGTAAGCTGATAATAAATCTGATTCAGACCACAAACACAGATGCCAGCAAGAACGAGACGTTGACCAAATATTGTTGTAATGTTGGGCCCAACATTACAGCGACTTTTGGTCAATTTATCATGTTGGTGGCTCTGTTTTTTTATTCTGGAATTCCTACTTTAGTCGATATTTACAAAGCATACGATACATCATGCTCAGACAGACAAAGTGTGCCGTGATGTTTACTTAAGCCCTATTACCGTGACCAGAAACCCAATGCCCCCTTTCACCTCCGTTTGTGTATCAGCACATCTGACTGAACATCTTATCATTTTCAAAATCTATTGTTTTCTTTTAAGTCGTAAGGTTCCTAGATTATTTTTTAGAACACATCATTGTCAGACGAAGTAGCGTTCTCGGCATCAGATTGCCCGGGCTTGAATTTAGCTTCCTGTGTCTAGATGGTAGTGTCATCTGATCGACACATCTAACCATCTTCAAGAGGCTCGCCTTACTCAGTGCGGTACAGCTGTATGTTCACAGCAGTAAGCCCACCTAACGCCATCAACATAATACAACAAATACGAACTAATTATTGAGAGTTTTATTTGACAGAGAGGAGACGAATCTGCCGCTAATAATGTACATTTCACCAGGCACACCAAGAATTACCAAACGACAACAGAATGTAGGCTACATGTTAAGTTACAGTGCGTTTGAGCGTAACTAACGTTGAGACGCTCAATCTTTGTGAATGTCAATTATTATTTCTGCTATCAATACTATGTTTTTTAGAATTTTTTAAAATTATACTTATGTAATCTCCCCAGCATCTTGCCTTTTTAAAATACAATCATATCAAATGTTGTGTCTTATAAATGTAAGAGCCCAGTAAACGTGTGTACTCTAGAAATCCACGATGCAAACTTAATTAGCACTGATACAATTTAGTTTGTGTTTTAATGCCTATATACATGATATAACACCATCTCTACCATGGTATATTACACACCAGTCGGAATGTTTAAAGTTGGGCCACGTCCCGATTGATTCGATCAAATAATGGCCTGACGTGTACTGACTTTTCAAAGGACTATGTCTCGACATAATATTTATGCTCAATCCGGCCATTCATGATATCTCCATACAAGATACATGTACAAGTCTCAACTAATCATTCTCCACATTACGACAGATCTAATCTTTTAGAAATGGGAGGGTGTGTGCCTCTAGCTTTGTTAAAACCTGACTCTGTCGCAATTTTGTCTCATGGATGAAAATACACACTGTCCAAGTTTGATGGTAGTGATGGAAGAGTGATGGAATTGGGGTGAGTATGGCCTGAGAAACCATCAAAAAGCTGGTGCCAAAGCTAGAACCTCAAAACACCACCCTGTGTCAATTCTGGAAGCTCCAGCGACACATCTCCAGTACTCCCAAGTATGGGAGTACACTCTCCGGGCATTCAATTTAATAAGCGGAACATTGCCTGGCCATAACTTGGTCGAGACCAAGTATCCCGATATGTCCCGATATCTGGACAGTAAGGACAGTAAGGACAGTCCGAAAGTTCCGAGTGGTCTGTACATGTTAAACCAGCCAGGTTAACCTATTGAGGATGGCTGGATGCAACAGATGAGGCTGCCCTAAAGTTACATAATTCGGACCCTGGTAATCTGAAATGGAGGACCCTGTGTCTCGATCACTCAGGCTCCCAGTAATAGTTACGAGTGGGCGGGGAAGAAACATCATGTTTCTCTGAGACTTAATACCGAGAGCAAGAAACAAACGCTCTAGGGTAGTGTTGACCACTATACCAGGTCACCGCCCCGCCATTTATATCTGACTATTGAGGACCGGCCGTAGGTATCCTATTCAGTTTTGCCCGAGTTTGTGTACTATGTAGGGGAACGACGGGTGCTGTTTGCGGGAAACGGTTGACATTTCTGTACACCAGTCCTTATGAACATGTGCAATATAACGTTTGAGGTCCCTACGCTAAGTAATTTCGTGCTTAAAAAGTCTTCAAAAAATACATTCACGATTATATTCGTGGTTAAGAGCTGAAAGGGTTTTGAATGGTATAATGTTGGCCCAGAATCGCAGACGGTGGCCCAACATTATTTGACAATTTGGTTAATGTATGTGTTATCTGGGTGGTGGCCTTTTGGGGCATAAAGCGTCACCCGTATAGCAGTCAGAGCAGATACGGGACAATCATACAATTATGTTTCAATGTTGGGCCATCGTCGAATGCGATTTGCCGGCATTGAACCTACAATGGGCTGCGACGCTGGCCCAAAATTGAACCGGTATTGGATGGGTAGGCCTACACTTTCTGTACCAGGTACATCGTATATACGCGTACACTGACTTCTCAGTGATGGTGGTGGAAGGAATAGGCCTACACGTTGAAGATATACTTGTCTCTTTGGTTCTTTCAATAATTATATCATAGACATTTAGGATTCTGGCCCATGAGAAAAACCAATACAGCTATATTTACAAAATATTAGGCCAATTTTTTGTCTAAAGCTCTCAAACAGACTAAAGCCGGGCCTCCGAGTTCGGGAACTCCTTTTCTAATATATTTTATTTTCAAATTCAGTAAATATGTTAACACAAGCAAAAATTGACAACATTGCAATTTAATCGTTTTAAATATTGATAATAGTAAACTTAATAACTAATAAATTATAATATCGTGGAAATGCTTAGCATAGTAATTTTAAGCATGTTAAGCTGTAAACAAAACAAATTCGAATTATTGTTCGAGCCATTTACCGCTCCATTCATCATTACATTTTACTTATGTCTAATATATGTTAAGGTAATTGAATATTGCCATTTTTGTAGCAAATAAATCATATTTTTGCAGCCGACACTTTGCTGGGTTCAATGAATCAGAATCTATCGCCATTCACCAGGTGGCTCTCGCGTAATCATGGTGATGTAGTAGTCACCAGATATTGGATATCCAGGTATTGGATGATTTTAAAACCATTATCAGACATAAATCGACCTGTTTGTCTACATATATACACCAGATATCGCTTATTCTGTGTTATAAGTTGAATAGGTTTATAATAAATAAGCTAGCTTAAGAAAGACCATGTGTATTATTCAAAACTACACAGCAATATATGTTTTGTTTATTTGAGATCTGTTTCGCTACATGTATATGTGCTTGACAAAGCTTCGTTCCGGATAGTAAATGATACAAATCCATGTAGCATTTATATTCGCTTGGATATAACATAAATCACATATTATGCCTTTACATTTATTTGTGACATCCTTCAATTGATGCAACAATAATTGCCTGATCAGCGTGAAGGCAGACGATAAGAAAGTATTATTACAGGTGAAGTCGCGCCTTACTATATATAGTAGAATAATAGATGTTTTCACTCAAGATGTAGTGTAAATTACATCACCTCTAAGCTATGCATATTGTAACAGTGATTTGTAATTATTGCTCTGCAAATCCAAAAGGCAACATCTGCTTACTTTAAAATAAGCAGATACCGCCTTTTGGCTTTGCGCTGCACCTGTAAACTGATAAGTCTGATTCAGACCACAAACACAGATACAAGCAAGCACGAGACGTTGACCAAATATTGTTGTAATGTTGGGCCCAACATTACAGCGACTTTTGGTCAATTTATCATGTTGGTGGATCTGTTTATTATTCTGGAATTCTTACTTTAGTCGATATATACAAAGCATACGATACATCATGCTCAGACAGACAAAGTGTGCTGTGATGTCCACTTAAGCCCTGTTACCGTGACCAGAAACCAAATGCCCCATTTTACCCCCATTCGTGCATCAGCTGATGTGACTGAACATCTTATCACTTTTTCATTTTCAAAATCTATTGTTTTCTTTTAAGTCGTAAGGTTTCTAGATTATTTTTGTAGAACACATCATTGTCAGAAATTTTGATCGGGAAGACATTTGGGCGCCTCGCCCCAGTGATTAAGTTAATCAAGTGATGAACGTTGATGAACATTCATCAATGGTTCATCAAGCCAGTTCATGAACTGTGTTCATGAACTGTTCATCAAAAACAGTCCATAACAAATCATGAATATTAATGAAATATTGATGAACTAATGTTGTTCAGGATTTAGTTCGCGAAGTTCATATGGAGAGGTTCATGAACAGTCATGAATTTTTATGAACTTGGTAGAATCAATTCAATTCATAGCTTGTTCATGAAAGTTTATGAGAGAGTTTCATGATGTTTTAGCAATTATTATGAACTTGATATGGCTTAATTCGGTTCATGACTAGTTCATTAAAGTTCACGAGGGACTGTTTTATAAACTTTTATGAATTATTATGAATTTGATAGGTTTTAATTCTGTTCATGGCTAGTTCATGAAAGTCCATGAGAGAGTTTCATGAACTTTGATGAATTTTTATGAACTTGATAAGTCTGAATTCAGTTCATGGCTAGTTCATGAAAGTTCATGAGGGACTGTTTCATGAATTGAGATTAATTGTTAAGAACTTGATTAGGCTCGTCATTTAGTTCATGGTTGTTTGTTAAAGTTCACACTTTGAAAGGGACAGTTTCATGAACTGTGATAATTTGTTTCGTGGTTTGTTCATAAACGTTCATGAACTGTGGTGAATGACGGCCTAATTACCCTGGCGAGTATGGTGTCAACTAATTAACTATTTTTTAGCAAATTGAGACAATCCGAGTTAGATTAACAATCAGAGAATAGGCCTACATCATATTTTAAAATAAGTGTTTTCTCAGTTTTCTGTTCAGTTCTGTGTAATACTGTCAGAGAGACGATCTCTTTTTTTATTAACAAAAATGAAGCATAATTAGCTTGCTGTGTTTAGGTAAGAATAACCGCATAAAAATCTAATCCCCGATCAAAATAACACAATGTTTTTACAGGTCAAAAGACTTAGATTGGTAAGTTAATGAATATTCATGAACAATTCGTGAACATTCATGAATATCAACACGAAATTAGTTTGTGAACATCATGAGCTTAGTTTAGGTGTTGCTGGCTTATCTGGTTCTTTATTGAACAACCTAAGTTCCTGCTCGTTCATGAACAACCTCAATTTCATGAACATTATGCTCGGAACTTCAGATTGATAGTTCATAAATGTTTCATTTGTTGTTCAGTCACATTTATGCACAGTTTTTGAACACATTTAACGAGCGTTCATGAATATTCATGAACTATCTGGTTCGTGAATTATTTCAGTTTTTGGTCGTTCATGAACTAGGTTGACAGTAAAACTGTTCATGAATTTCGTGTGAACGTCTCATTTGTTGTTCAAGAACATTCATGAATAGTTCATGAACACATTCAAGGGACGTTCATGAATGTTCATTAACTATCTGGTTCATGAATTTGTTGAGTTCATGAACTAGCCTTTGTTCATGAGTTAATGACCGTTCATGAACAACACATGTTTATGAACAAAGTGAGAGTTCGTGAACAGAATAAGTTCATGAACTAATGAGCTTTCATGAAAGTCTCATTTGTTGTTCAAGAATATTCATGAACCGTTCATGAACACGTTGATCAACATTCATGAACTTTCATAGTTTTTTGTTCACGAGCATTCAGACTTATTCAGGAACTATTCATGAATGTTCATGAACAGTTCATGATCATCTCCCCTGGGCGTAGACCTCATTTTTGAGTCCATCTGACATCAAATTTAAAATTCAAAGAATTGTGGATTGACAATTTATTTCTTGTAATCCCTTTTGTTAACAAATTTTGTAATTGGGGAGGTGACGAATTTTAATATTGTATCAAGGCTTAACACACATGGAAATGGAAATCACTCTGCATGTATGAGCCTGACAATAAAACCGCTGAACAATGCATGATAGTACATCCAAAGCGCAGTCATGGTTTCATAATTGACAAACGCCTCCCTCCACAACGTGTTACGGGTTAGCAAGTATTCCATGTCTGAACTGTAAGATTGATTTAAACCCCTATTAACGCCCTCGAAATACATTTTAGTTGGGTTTACCTAGCTTGAGGACCATTTATGCATTTCATCAGTTATTTATCATGTGAGAGCATTTTTAAAACATCTCTCGAAAATTACTTCGGCCGTTTTAAGCATTTGTTATGATGTGAGTATCTTACGTTTAAGATACATGCTGCGTTCTAACCCGAAACATTGTGGAGGGCGAGATCCTTCTAACTATGGTTTCACTACGGTACTGTTTATATTGTTGATAAATTCTAGCGCAGCACATCTGCTTCGCCTGTAAATTGTGTGGCATTTTAATGCCAACCATGACGGCTTAATGTTTTAAGGACATAAGTGCCAGCTTAAACTGTGATGCTTACCAATTATTAGGCTTTCAGTTCTTTTCACTAACATTCCCCACATCTCCTACCCGTAAAACACAAGACATTAGCCCAATTCCAGCACCGTATACATGTACAGTGAATCAACATTGACCCAGCAATGGGTCAATGTCTCATATTTGCTCGGACCATCTTGTGGTGCCATAGTGAGTCGAACACCTAGCACCAAAGGCATTAAAAAACCGTTGGCTCAATGGGCTCCATCGTCTTCCACGCTGTCTCAACTTTGATCACACGATGTCTTGTCTTTCTTGGGGGCATTTCACCCAATGTTTTCTGTTGTTATTGTGTAGTCTATTACCGAATGGTTTGTATTTATTATGTACTCTAATATCCTATTATATTGTGTATTTGTTATGTTTTGTGTTTGTTGGCTATAGTCTATTGTCCAATATTTTGTTTTTGCTGGGTAGTCTATTTTTCACTGTTTTGTATTTGGTGGGTAGTCTATTGTCCAAGTTATGTATTAGCTGGGTAGTCCATTGTAGGCTACACTGTTTTGTGTTAGTTGGCTAGTTTATTGTCAATGTTTTGTATTGGCTGGGTAATGTACAATTTATTATACAATGTTTTGTGTGTCTTAGGTAAATCAAATATTTTACAATTGATGGGTAGGCTATTGTTTATTATTTTTGTATTAGTTGGGTTGTCTATTGTCCAATGATTTCATTGCTTTGTCTGGGTAGTCTATTATACAATGTTTTGTGTTCCTTGGGTAACTCTACTGTTTTGTATTTGTTTTGTAGTCTATGAGTTACATCCATTTGACAGTCACACAGGAAAGCGTATATATAGGCCTACGGGTATGGAATAGACAACTAGATAACAAACTGCTACTAATCATTTATCTAATGTATTTATGTACAGTTATATATAATAGGCAGACATACTACTATGCACTGACATACGCAACAACCATGGCAGTTATGCATCTAAAAACAATTATATTTTTCATCAGGTGTTCATCTACTCCGCTTTTTCATTAATTCATCATCATGGTCATACTTTAAAATAGTTCTACATTGATGTAATTGTGTGAGAAAACAATGTTTTTTTAACACACAATTTAAATTCACTATTTGATGTACAGTAATGCAATGTTGCTAGTTTACTATACATAAATGAGTTCACTGAACTAAATTTACGATGTACAAAATTATAATCTGTTATTTAACACGGATTACGCTTTATCATGCACATATACTCTCATCTTCCCTACAGCAAGGCTTGGCTTCTGGGGACGGCAGACCAAGCCTGCGGTCCCGAGAAGCCAAGCCTTGCTGTATGGAAGATGTATGTTCACGAAAGAACTACAAACATGCAATAATTTTTTTTTCAACATTTTCAAAATATAATATAGTGTGAAATAGTATGATGAAAACCAATTATGCGTTCACCAATTCACATCTCCAGATGAATGAAAATGATATAATATAGGGTAATTAGAGGTCCATACCGACGTGGGCGTAATTGCAATCAGTATCATATAATTTCGTTTGCATATTCACTCAAATCAAAGAGATTGAAAAAATAATACTACGTCAACATATCAGGCCTAAGTATAATCTCTAATGACTTTCATTACATATTGCTCGTAGTAGGAGCTTGTGATACAGCATTAAGCTGTTTACAGCAAATACTATTTATATTATCATCTATTATGTCCACTATTTCATCTAATATTGCAAATGATACACTGAGCTATATATAAATAGCTCCTCTTCTTACAACATTCACTTTATTTACATCGTCCCAATTTTCTAAGTAATGTAATCATGGAAATTGGAACCCACTAGTGGCTTTATTATTAATATTATCACGCAACGATTAGTTTCACTATACATACATACATTTTTACAGAACTATAATACATGTACTTCAAAAATATTTCTTTATTAACATTATGCTATGCCGTGAGAGCTCAAAAGTTGTATTTTTGTATTCCTGTTACTTCTTTAAACACCTAATTTGGTGTGCATTTTACGTGAACCCGAGTACGTAATGGTAACCATGATCATAAGAAAATACAACTTTAAATTACTTTACAACTGCACAATAAGTAAATAGCTGTAGGCCTATATTATTTTACCATAAGAAAATTGAAAGTGATTCGTTTTTTAATTATTATAAACTGATAATGTCAACGTGAAAACAGATTTTAAACCTAAATATTCAGCATTGTTGCAATGATACACTAACTTGTACTGTGACAAACGTTGTACCAATATCCAGCCAAAGGACACCGACCTATATTGGGTCAACATTGTATCAATACCTATAGCTTTGCAGTAAAAATACAGTCTGTTGACCTCTCACAGCGGCTTTGTTTCGGGTGTATATATTGCAGTGTTTTAGCAAACAGAATTTACTTATACTATGTTATCTATAACTTTCTCCTCTTACTTTTGAATTCGATTTCGAAGATAAGATTCGCACTGCTGCGGTCGTTGAATGCCTTGCACTCGTACGACCCAACAAGTTGTGTCGATGGGTTCCTAAATATATAAGTGGCTTCAGCAGCTCCAGCATCTGCCACATTGATGTACTTGTTCACATATATGTTTCCACCTTGGAGCACATCCTTATATGAGCTCTGTCCTCTGCCTTTATGGTAGAGGGCCACACTAGGTCTGGGATGGGCAAACCCTCTACATCTAACACACGTGTGTTTCGCCTCATATAGCGTGAGTATATACATCCTCTTGATCCTGTTATATGTATAGTCTTCTGGGTTACATGCCACCAGGTCCACCATGGGCTGAGCTGGGAAAGGTGATGGTGTACCAGCCATGGTCACCTGGCTGATCACCCACTGCCTCTCATGCTCCTGACGGTCCAACATACACTGGTACACACCTTGGTACGCCTCTGACGTATTATGATTCGTCATCTTCACCTCGTACACCTCATGACCTCGTTTCTGCTGGTGACTCAGACCTTGGAGGATAACGCTAGACTGCTCCTCGATATTGGGACTCCCTCTCTTATTAGCTCTGAAGATGTCATCTAGCTTGAGTGATGGAACTCTTCGACTTGTAATATGAGGGTCTGACTTTGCTGATAAAGTCACTCGATGCATCAGAAGCTCTTTCAGGAATTGTTGGTCGTAATCCAAGCGTGTCTCCACCTCCTGGTGCGGGAGGAACACCTTGCACTTAACATGAAGAGCTCGTCCTTTGTGGAACTGAATCTGCGGCTTTGGAATCACCATCCACTCACCACTGTCAATGTTCTCTATGGGACCCTGATCCATCCGCTCTGTCACTTTGGTTCGAATCTGATACTGCATCAGGCCGTCCTCTGTGGTGAGAACTGTCTCAAAATCCCGAGGGAATCGTTCTTTGAAGTGTGTGATGGACAGGGTGGTGGCTATGACGTCACCAGATCGCATGAAGGAGATCTTCAAGGATGTGTCACCTGTCAACATATTACACAAGTATCACCAAGGTGGTTATATGATAAGATTGCCAGCAGACACAAGACGTTGACCCAATCCTGGGCTATTGTTGACAATTGGTCAGCATTGGGTCAATGTGTCAGCTGAGAGTTGTTACCCAGAAAACATGAGGTTGACCCGATGGTGTAGGAATGTTGATTTGGAGCATCGTCGTAGACGGGGTACCACCATTACATCAACATTGGTTTAATGGCTCGCTTTTGCTGTATGGATATAAGCGCTTCTACATATTGATACTGTTATTATATTAGGCCTATCCTTTAAAACGTTTCGCTGCACCAAACGTTATCAAGATTGACTGTACTTTCATGTTAGTGCTGCATAATACTATTTGATTACTGAGATAACACATAAGTCAATATTTACTTCGGATTGTCCATACATTTAGCCTGCATGTTTTGACCATTGTGAATTTATCATCACTATTATCTGGTATAATGAGAAGAATCACTTAAGATTTAGACCTAGATTTAGAATCGAGGAAAACAAAAGGCAATGATGCAAACCATATGTGAAGGAGTGAGTGGCATGCATGAGTAGCCTACCATGCATAAGATTTTGACATAATTATTTTTTATACCAGCCGGTTAATATTTAAGAGGGTGTCAGATATTTAACTGTTTAATACAGACTAACTTCAATTTTCTTTGTTATACAATTGTTTGATGGCATAATTTTTTTTAATTTACCCATACAAATTTCACCATGGTTTTATATTAAAGCAGATCGGTAGCTTTACTTCACTGGACCATTATATTTACATTGTAGAAGACCCCACTTCTGTGGTCGTTGACTATGCCGCGCAAGCGGGTGGGCCCACAATATTTACTTTCAAAGACGCATAATATATCAGCATTAAACTGCTTAGATGCTTTATGCATCATTTTTTACTTCGTTATTACCATATTTAGAATAATTAACCCATATTAATCTATGTATAAACGTGGTTCAAACTATATCTTTATTATTTAATTCATTTAAAAAGTATACCATGACAGAACTAATTTATATGAGATGATATAATTAAAAAAAAACATTTTATCGGGCAATATAGGATGCGTATGTGGGCTTAAAATTACCATTAAATTAATCCCGCATATGCTGGAGTAAGACGTATCGTGTTTTCTGAGAATTCCCACCCCTGGAGCAGATGCTTGAGGCATATTCTGTCTTCTGGTAAGGAGGGTAGTGGAAGAAGGGACCTGGGTGAAATGTCGACTTCGTGATGCTCACACAAAACCAAGCACTGCTGATTAACCGGAAGTCAACTTAGCCGGCAGATGTGACCACTCAGCAAACACGAGACGCTGACCCAATGTTTGTTTAATGTTGGGCCAGCGTCGCAGACGCTGGACCAACATTAAACAAACATTCATTCAGTGGCGAGTATTGGCAGAGCGAGCGCATCTCTACTATACACGGTGCATTGCATTATTCAGGTTCTCATTTTAACAGCAAAATAAATGGTCAAATTGGGATGAAATAAAGATCATAATATCCAGCTGGAGGCCTTTATCGACAACAAACAGCAATGAGAAATCGATGATGTTGATTGTATGCAGAAAACCCGAGACATTGATTCGATGCTGGGTCAGTGTTGGGCCAGCAGACCTCCAGAAAGCAAAATCCGATCAATGTGTCGTGTTCTCCGGATGATATCAACATATCTAAAAATTCACTCCGAATAATACGTTGTCGGTAATATAAAGTTACATATCAGCATACGAATAAAACTGAGATATATCAATCTGTTTATCTTTTTTCGCCTCGGTCGGGCGATGTACGAATATCGGAAAGAGTGTTTTAGCTGTAAAATCCGAATAGATAAAATCATTAACTGACGAATAAAGTACAAAGTGAATACATGTAAACACACCTATATAACTATTTATCACCAAATATACATACTGAGGATAGATTGTAACAATGCGTTTTCATTTTTGTGCTAGAATCAAAACGTTAATTATCAGACATTTAGGAATTTTCGTTAGTGTAAAGTGAGGTACATGTAAGCTAAGGGGTGAATCAATGTTGCGTTGAGAGAATAAAAAATGATTTTTTTCTTAACCCTTTCAAGCCTTAATTCACCATTGAAATATTTTACCATTGTTAAAACTGTTAAAACTTACACTTCACACTATTGTTGTTCTGTCTATATGGTGTAGGTGTAGCAAATTAAGACAATATGAAGAATACAAGCTCCTGGGAGTTTAAACAGGCACGCTGCTGGGATTAGCTTTTTCCACCTCCTTGTATTAGAAAAGTTGAAGAACCAACCTGATGATTGTGCACTAACCTTCAACAGGCACCATTTTGCGCACCTCTGAGGCGCTAGGGCGCAGGCGAGGATCAGAGGATTGGTAAAACCACCTGACACTCACAGGCTGTGACACTCTGAACACTAGGGTTATGCTAGCCGTGGCACCCATCCTGAACGAGCGGATCTGACGCTTCAACATCTTCAGAATGGGCACGTCGTATCCGTGCAGCGTCACCCTCTAAAACATAAGAAAAAATACATTTTATTTGTGTGATTGATGTCAATCTTTGAACTATTCGAAACGCAAGAAACATTCGTGGCGGCTAGATTTGTTGAGCTCGATTTGCGCAGAGGTACGGCCTTATAGAAAAATATAAACAAATTCGACGTTTTAGTTGCTCCAATATGCGTTCTCTGAAATGTTAGGTAACAACTTAAGTATATTTAATCTGTTGTTTAAAAAGTTGAATGTTTACCCAGCAAACACAAAACATTTGCATAACATTTGTACAGCGTTGGTCCAGCGTCGAAGACGTTGGGCCGTCGTTGTACAAATGTTATACAAATGTTTTGTGTTTGCTGGGTATCTACGCCAAATAAATCTAAAAAACATTAAATATGAAGACCATACTGGAAAAAAATTGTAAAATGCACAAATGCACAAATTCGGAGGTTGCTTTCTGGTGTCAGTATTTAGGTAAATCACGTCGACGTATTTTTACAAAAAAGCCTCGTCGATCGTAACGGTTTAAAAACTGGCATTAATATGCCAACCTAATTCGTGTTGTTCGAAAATCTTTAACATAAGCCTGCCCTTGAGGTCTATTTTTGCCTCAGCTTTACAAGGGAAGCTCAGTCTGTTAAATACTTTTTCAGTCAGTCTTGATGAGCAAATTAAGCCTTGTGTTAGAGACTATCTATTCGTCAGTTTATGAGAACATACTTTTCTTGGCGTTCAAGTCTATCTTTTCCGGCAATCAATGTTTAGGAGCACACTAAGCATTATGCTAAAGACCGCCTTTTATCGTTGACATGTTTAAGAGGAGGTTCATCTGTTCATAAATACTGTCTGCCATCAGATTACCGTTATATGGTGTGGGTCACCGTTATATGTGGGGTAAGTAATCATTTTGTGTCAATATGATCGCAAGTGGTGCAAATATGATCAGTCACAATGAAAGAGCTACTGGTCATTGTATAATTTTCTATTCTAAGCGATTATGTTGGCTGTGTTGTGACTGTGTTGAGATTACATGTCTGGCTCCCAGTAAACACGACATATTATCCCAGTGTAGTTTTAATGCTCATCCACCGTCTTCGTACACTGACATATCAGTGAGTGTCACAGTACGTCACCTAGTAGAGACACTGGTGAAACGAGTGAACCGTCTTCGATGTTGTATCAGCAACCTTGTATCAACATATTTTGTTTGCTGGGATGGTTCTACCTCTGTATCAATTCTGATTCACTTTCTTGCCAGCGTCTTCGACGCTGGCAAGAAAGTGAATCAGAATTGAATCGAGGATATGTGTCTGGTGAGAGGACTGTGTAAATCAGAGGTCCTTGTGAGACCTCAGCTGTCCATTCACCAGATCCACTAGTTTACAAGGGCGGACTGGGTCAGCGGACCCGAGATCGTCACTCATTGCCAATGCTGGGTTCATAATGGACCGACGTCGGAGACAGTCCGCAGGTTACGTATCGTGCTATTACAGTGCAGAAAATTTAGGGAAATAAATTAAATTAAATTTAAATGCTCATTGACAAATTGTCCGCACAACCATTACATGCATACATACATGTTATATTATCATGGTTATTGTAGTAGGCCTGCGTGACTCTAGAAGAGGAAATAAAATATATTTCTCTGGAGTGGAGTTCAAACACGGTAAATTTTGACACGTACGTACCTAATTTATAAATGAAATAAAGTAACGTGCAAACGTATCCAAATAATTGTAAAAGTTAACGCTACAATGTATCAATGTGTCGATTGTTAGAATATTGTCCTATTTAAAAAGGGTAGTTATGAATTATTCCAGTCAAACACACTCAGTCACTGTGTTTTGGTCCCCAGTGTCTTTTTTCCACGTGTTCGCTGTGAGGCAGTCGCTCTGCATTATTCTAACAAACACGAGGCATTCACCCAATGTTGTTTCAATGTTGGCCCACCGTCTTCGACGCTGGCCCAACATTGAAACAGCATCGGGTGAATGCCTCGAGTTTGCTGCGATAACCGTCCCCGCCCAGTCACTGTGTTTTTGTCCCTGGCGTCTTTTTTTGCACAGTTTGCTTTATCGTACCAGACATGTCGCATTCGTTACAGCTCGTGTTAGGGCCCCGCCACTTTCACTGTCCAAATCTAATGGTCTCCCAAATGAGAATATAGGCCAGCACAGCGTTGCCTGGATGTTGTGCTAATGATATACGTCAGTGGAACAAAGATAGATCAAAGTAGAGCCATTATCGGGTGCTTTGGAGTGGCTGCTCGCTCAATGTGTCATCTGAAAAGCATATTATCAAAGGACGGATGCAGTCGCTCAGAAGTCAGACCTCGCCCAACTTGAGACAGCAAGGCTTCTTGGAGACAAAAGAGAACTTGGGATCTAATGTGATTTACTGTTCCCCTCTAGTATTTTTTTACATACTCTTGAGAGACAGATATGAAAGTATTTTCAACTATGTCAGAAGTTACACACGCTCCCAGTAACCATGTAACAGGGAGAGTGACGTATTGATGAATAATAATAACAAATCCTTTTTAGGCTTAAATGTAACAACAACTTGATTATACATGTAGGCTACCTACTAGCTTAATGAGTGTGGTAACATATATTTGTATATATCGTCGCCTCGGAACTAAATGATCCTATCTGCCACTCTGGCGAGTGTCAGATAGGATCCTTTAGCTCCGAGGCGACGATATAAACCATGGAGATCAAAGGTTTTTCAATTTGAAATCTTCATAAATGCCTTAGATAGCCTATGCCATGGGTCTCGGGCCATTATATATATTTTTATTATTATTATTTCAGTGCGTCTAAAAGCGATTTCCGCGCTGTAAGGGCTATGATCATCAGAAGTACATTCACGCTTTACAAACCATTGGTATTCTTACATTAAATATACAGCAGTATAATAAATCCCCTATTTTTAGTTCAAAGTACCACCACAATGTGCACCTCGAATTCTAAATTTAATAGATACAATTTAATCATCTATGGTGCATATATAAATAACATATTTCATGAAACTAAATTATATTTCATGCTAAACCACACAATTCATTATCATGATTATTCAAACCAGACAAATATGTAGTGATTTAAAAAGCCTTCTGTTGAATCATCTTTTTTCAAAGTGTGGATATATTGTGGCTATCTGGTATCTATGAATAAAATATTGTTAATTACGAAAACACTAAGAACAAAATACACCTAGGTTATCATGGCTATAATTTTTTTTTTTATTCACGCCAAATCTACTTAGCAAACCATTATAGAAAGTCTGATGAAATCTGCCAATGCGGTCGTAAGGCTTTCTATGGGATAATCAGATATCAGTTTGTGCTAATACTGGACAAACATTCAACCCTCTCAGAGCAAGCTATGACTGAGGTTTCTCTCATCTGTCCTACTACAATCACTAAGATATTAACAGTTGTGTGTTAAGACTGAACAAAATATGGAATGCAATGCAATGCAATGTGATACAATGCAATACAATACAATGCAATGCAACTTGATGCAATGCACGGTTATTGGGAGATGCAAATATTGATTTTCAGTTAAGTTAACGCACATCAGACACACGACGTTGATTCAACGTTGGTTTAACTTTGGTCCACCGTATACGAAGCTGGACAGACGTTAAACCAACATTGATTCAACATCGAGTATCTACTGGGATTGGTTGAAGGAAAAATCACGACACGCGTTATAATTAGCATTAAAGTGCACAGAGAAAACATTGAAGCTGACTTCAATCAAATATTTGTTCGTACATGACCATGTTGTTTTCAAATATAAGACATTAACATAATCTGATTATGTAGGTTTGATGTTGGTTCAGAGTAGTAAACGTTTGAAGCCAGTATTTGCTCAAACACACTCACTACTGCATGGTCAATGTTGGGCCACCGTCTGCGACGCTGGTTCAACATTGATCCAACCATGGATGTATGATAGTGTTGTGGCATAATTGGCACAGCGGTGGCACAATGTATTTATAATATATCACCTCCCATCCAGTTACATGGGCATGTTACCAGCTCACATATCAGGAGTTTTATGTGTAGAGACCATATAAAAACTCTTTGCTTGTAATCACTGCCGGCCATCCCAGCACAAAGCACTGCGCCACCACTGTCACAGTGTTTAGTCAGCGTCTAGTGCCAGCATTGGGCTACGTACGACGTAAGCTGAGTTGATAAATGGTATTGCTCTTTTATTACACGCCCCCTAGCGAGTAGCCTGCTGTTGTCCAAAAGGCAAAGGTTAAATACAGGTGCATGGGTGCAGTGGACATAACTATAGAAAACAGGAGCATCTTCCCTACAGCAAGGCTAGGCTTCACGAGGTCGTGAAGCCTAGCCTTGCTGTGGGGAAGATGAGCAGGAGGTGAGATCTGCTAAACACTATAATAATATATCGGGAATAATCAGGAATTGTGCAACGTTCTTAACAAAATGAGAGCGTAATAAGAGTGTGGTTGCTTGTTTATATAATCTTATTTTCCTGTTTCTAACAACGCTATCCACAATTTCAAGGGAGTGGAAATCCTTCAGATTTGTCAAAGTGGATATCAACTATTTTCAAAAAGGGTTCTGAAACGTTTTTATCTTCATTTTGTCGAATCTACATAATTTTCACTCGCTCAAAGTTGTGAATCGCGTCAGCGAGGCACAACTTTAAATGCATGAAAATTCCAATTTATTAATTTGGCGGTTAAAAGGTTAAGTACGCATGAGATATTGTAGTAACGCTGCCTTTGCGCATGAATAATTATTAACTATACTAATAATTAATAATACGGTTAGGATATCACCATAATATTATTATGCATGACAGCATACAATATGGAGGTTATTAGACTCATAAATAGGGACATTGTGTTATGTGTATAATTTGCTCCGAATAATATGAAAAAAATATTCTGGTTCTAATTGAGCATTGTAGTTTGTGCCAATGCAGTGTGCTATATGCGAAGAACGCGCAGCGCGTCGCCCTGCGCGAAATTAACGTCCATGCACTGGTCTTAACCTTAACTCGACGAGGCCGCCATCAACGTGATCGCCTAGTCAATTTGAGAAGGGATAGACAAAGATATTTCTCTGAAAACCCCGCAGAGAATCTGCGGGGTTTGAACCCAGGACATTAGCATGACTGGCCAGGCAGTCGGGCGCTCTGGCCTTTGCGCCACGTCCCCTTCTATGTGTCTTCCCTGCAGAGCAATACTTTATACTCGCGTGACAGTGGTATGAGCAAGGATTGATGTCATGCAGGCCAGGTGGGGACGGCCCATCTTCCCACGCAAGGCTCGGTGTTCCAGAAGTCTGCGACCTCGGGAACAGCAAGCCTTGCATGGGAGATGGGCGCCCAGTGGTAAATGGTAGACAAAGTGGTAGATGAAATCATATTGTCATGCCGTTGTGTTAAATTAATCCTCTGACCGCAACATTTATTTAATTTGAATTTTCACCCACTTGAAGTTGTGTCTCACTGACGCGATTCACAACTTCCAGTGGGTGCAAATTATTCAGATTTGACAAAATAAAAGTCTACGATTTTGAAATATTGCTGATTGATGCCACGTTTTGGCTTTAACAGGTTTATAATCTGACATTTTATTGTGCGATTAAAAACACGAATATGATCGGTTCTCGACCACACAATGTATCAAGACCATTTATCGGGTTTATCAGACAATAACACATTTCCTACCTGCATCTATCGCTTTTGATAAGTGCCGTGTTGAAGAAACGCTGCAAACTAGCTGTCATACAAATTAATCTTGATAGTCACGGCCATACTACGCATTCACCACGATGTGAGTTGTTAATGGCTAGAAGGTTGTTGGCTCGAACCCCGCTGGTACAAATTTGTGTTCCTTTACTGTGCACTACGAGTACGAATAAAATACGTTTTTTCCACCAATTTCACCTGTCACAAATTTCTGACACACAAGCAGAGCTGCGGCGTTATGACAACGCTCTGTTAACCATGATAACGTATAGAACCAGGCCAGCATGTAAAACACACCGTAAATATAACACGTCCGACAAATTGAATTATCAGAATGGGATTAGTAACACTAGTGAAAATAGAGTGCCTTCTCCAGCCTGTGACGCGCACAACATCCTCAGAAGCCTCCCCAGCAGACACAAAATGACAAATCAATGTTGCTTTGGCGTTGGCCCATCGTCGTAGACGGTAGACCAACGTTAAACTAACATTGCTTCAACGTCTTGTGTCTGATGGGTCATTACCGACATGTAACATATGCTGGCCCAGCAGTGACCTATGATTGTGCGAACAGTCGTTGGGTCATAGTTTGTACAAGGGGTGTGGTTGGGTCATAGTTGGTACAATAACTCAATCTTCCTTGTCGTCACCACTCCCACTGGTGATCAGATGAAAAGTATAAAAAATGCAAATAAAAACGGGATGACTGAACTTTGGGCCAGCCGAATTCTCTGACTTTGGACCAGCAGTAAAACAACAATGGTTGCGCTTTATTGTCTGTAGTTTTCTGGTGACTGATCCTTAACTAGATTAAGCGGGAGAGTGGATCCATACGTACGCCACAGACTGTTATAAGGATCGCGGCAGCGAGCGGACACACCCTGTGTGTTATCGTCAAATGTATGTACAGAATCGGGAGCGAGACTCTCAGCAAACAGTTGGGGCTTTGAGCCAATTACCACATTAAGTACCCGTTTTTAAACTTGCTAGTCAGTGCTAGTGATAAAACGTGACATGAATCAGCAACATTTGAAAATAGTTAAACCCTCATTTTGTCAAATCTGAAGAATTTTCACTCACTTGAAGTTGTGGATCGCGTCAGCGGAACACAACTTCAAGTGAGTAAAAATAAAAATAAAATTCTTTAAGGTTGAAGGTTAAAATAATTGGTTCAATGCCTGGTGCATGCACGAAACAATCACCCAATGTTGCTTTAATGTTGGGCCAGCATCAAGGACGGCGGATCATCAATAAAACAACATTATTTTGATCAACGTCGCGCTCACAATGTAATCGGTGTAATACAATAATAAATATTTGGCAGTTCTTTTTCGATTAGGCCTCTGACTATATTATAATCGATAGCGTAATAATTTATAAAAGTATGTCGTTTTATGACGGTCTCCTATTTGTCAGTCCTTTATGACAAAATGCATGAGACATATATATTCTAAATGCTAAGAATATTTTTGGTGCTCAATTTATGTATTTAAAAACCAACCTGTTTGTGTATTTTTCCGCTATGTCTCTGTCTATATCCCAGTCATCATTCGCCATCTTATCTACTTAAACATGTTAGAGACGTTAATATTGTAAGTTCATTGTATTTATATTATACTTGAAGGGACTAGCATATCACCTATTTTTAGTCATGGTTGTCAAAAATTCTAAAATTGTCTGCCAGATTAGTTTTTTATTTAGTTTATAATTAAAAAAAATTATTATATGAAATCATTTAAGCAATAAAAGGTAAATGGCTAAGGTTTGCAGCTGGTAAGGTTTGCAGCTGTAATAACCATCGCTGCAACGAGGTGGTGGGCTTGTATCTTTAAGAGATCAAGACAGATTTAAATTTACAGAGGAACACGTTGTTATGTGCTGTATTGATGTATCATTATGTATCTTTTTTCTTTGCTTGAACGACATACATATTATTTTTAAGTATTTAGCTAATAATAGACATCCATCTGTCATATTGCCACAACTTATGACTCTGATATGAAATGGCATGGCCTTATAACCGTAAAGAATGAGCCACGACCCCCTGTAATCTTATTATCCAAGAGGAATGTGGTGAAATTATACGGCAATATCACAGAAAATACGATACGTTTGAACTATGTCAGCTCAATGTTTGGACAACGCTTGCACGTTGTTCCAACATTGAGCCAACATCGTACAAAATGGTCTCATCTTTACTATGAAGTGATGTACGAGAAGGGTTTACATCCAAGGTCATTCCAGGTATGAATGCTTAAATGGGAATTAAGCGAATCGGTATTTTACGACCTCCTAATACATTACACTTATAACCCGTATACGTGTTATGCTCCTCGTGTGAGACATGTTCAAACCCACCAAATTATGTATCTTATTTTTTTATTTTTGTTTTCATGTCGTACGTATAGTTTTTTTGTTCTGTTCTGTATATTGTATATGTATTGTGAATGTATATACATATATGAAATTTGAAAATAGAGAAGTAAAAAAAAAATATCTATCTTATTTACATAATTTAATCTGCTCTATGTCTTCCCATTAAACGTTGTGGACTTCTGTATGTACTTCAGAAATAATGACAAAAAACGTCATATGTGCTTGTAATAACTGAGATTTATATAAGATGGGTTGAAGAATGGTTTAACACTTTAACCGCCGGTGCCGCATATATTCGGGGTTTCATCTTTTATTAGCACATCAACTACCACCTTTCAAACATGTTGAAAAAAATATGACATCAATCAGCAATATTTGAAAACAGCTGACCTCCATTTTGTCAAATCTGAATAATTTTCACTCACTTCAAGTGGGTGAAAAATCCGATTTTTTAATTTGGCGGTTAAAGGGTTAACAAACACAAGAAAGTTACCTTTAAAATTAGGCCGGGTCTATTTGCCCCGTCACGGGGCACACAAGGCAAGAAAAGTGTGTTGGATAACCCGTGACGGGGCAAATAACAGTTAAATGCTCTTCCATGTCCCGTGACGGGGCGTGGAACCGCTGATTTTGTGCCTTCGATACACCGTGGCGGCCGAAATAAAGGAAAATTAGAGTTATACAGCCCGCTGCGGTGTATGCAAGATAAATAAAGTGTCCTTGGGCACCCCGTGAATGATGTAACGGGGTTTCTTATTGGTTGTCAAAAGAAGCATTACATTGGGCCCATTCGACTAGCACAATAAATATGTTCGCATTTCTAATTTTCAAAAGCAACTACATCGATTAGTGGAGTATGTTCCATCTGGCACTCCGAGGCCGACAGGCTTGTACATCGATCATGAGATCATCCACAGTTACTCGTCATGCGGCCCCGAGGGGCCAAAGCACAGGTCCACATCTTAGTGTAGGGAGCATTTGATATTCAATTCGAAATAAACATATACAGTGTGTAGCAAGCCCCGCCTGAGAGAGGAGGTTTACCCAGTGTGCAGTGAGCCCCTCATCCATCCTGAGAGAGGCGGTTTACCTAGTGTGCAGTGGGCCCTTCAACCCTCTTGAGAGAGGAGGTTTTCCCAGTGTGCAGTGGGCCCTTCATCCCTCTTGAGAGAGGAGGTTTACCCAGTGTGCAGTGAGCCCCTCATCCCTCCTGAGAAAGGAGGTTTACCTAGTGTGCAGTGGGCCCTTCATCCCTCTTGAGAGAGAAGGTTTACTCAGTGTGTAGTGCGCCCTTCATCCCTCTTGAGAGAAGAGGTTTGCCCGGTGTGCAGTGGGCCCCTTATCCCTCCTGAAAGAGGAGGTTTACCCGGTGTGCAGTAGGCCCTTCATCCCTCTTGAGAGAGGAGGCTTATACCTACTGTGCAGTGGGCCCTTCATCCCTCTTGAGAAAGGAGGTTTACCCAGTGTGCAATGGGCCCTTCATACCTGTTGTGAGAGAAGGTTTACCCAGTGTGCAGTGGGCCCCTCCTCCCTCTTAAGAGAAGAGGTTTATACCTACTGTGCAGTGGGCCCTTCATCCCTCTTGAGAGAGGAGGTTTACCTAGTGTGCAGTGGGCCCTTCATCCCTCTTGAGAGAGGATGTTTACCTAGTGTGCAGTGGGCCCTTAATCACTCCTAAGAGAGGAGGTTTACCTAGTGTGCAGTGGGCCCTTTATCCCTCTTGAGAGAGGAGGTTTACCTAGTGTGCAGCGGGGGCCCTTCATCCCTCTTGAGAGAGGAGGTTTACCTAGTGTGCAGTGGGCCCTTCATCACTCCTGAGAGAGGAGGTTAACCCAGTGTGCAATGGGCCCTTCATACCTGTTGTGAGAGAAGGTTTACCCAGTGTGCAGTGGGCCCCTCCTCCCTCTTGAGAGAGGAGGTTTATACCTACTGTGCAGTGGGCCCTTCATCCCTCTTGAGAGAGGAGGTTTACCTAGTGTGCAGTGGGCACTTCATCCCTCTTGAGAGAGGAGGTTTACCTAGTGTGCAGTGGGCCCTTCATCACTCCTGAGAGAGGAGGTTTACCCAGTGTGCAGTGGGCTCTTCATCCCTCTTGAGAAAGGAGGTTTACCCAGTGTGCAGTGGGCCCTTCATCACTCCTGAGAGAGGAGGTTTACCCAGTGTGCAGTGGGCACTTCATCCCTCTTGAGAGAGGAGGTTTACCTAGTGTGCAGTGGGCCCTTCATCACTCCTGAGAGAGGAGGTTTACCCAGTGTGCAATGGGCCCTTCATACCTGTTGTGAGAGAAGGTTTACCCAGTGTGCAGTGGGTCCTTCCTCCCTCTTGGGAGAGGAGGCTTATACCTACTGTGCAGTGGGCCCTTCCTCCCTCTTGAGAGAGGGGGCTTATACCAAGTGTGCAGTGGGCCCTTCATCCCTCTTGAGAGAGGAGGTTTATACCTACTGTGCAGTGGGCCCTTCATCCCTCTTGAGAAAGGAGGTTTACCCAGTGTGCAATGGGCCCTTCGTCCCTCTTGAGAGCGGAGATTTACCCAGTGTGCAGCGGGCCCCTCATCCCTCTTGAGAGAGGAGGTTTACTCAGTGTGCAGTGCGCCCTTCATCCCTCTTGAGAGAGGAGGTTTGCCTGTTGTGCAGTGGGCCCCTTATCCCTCCTGGAAGAGGAGGTTTACCCGGTGTGCAGTAGGCCCTTCATCCCACTTGAGAGAGGAGGCTTATACCTACTGTGCAGTGGGCTCTTCATCCCTCTTGAGAAAGGAGGTTTACCCAGTGTGCAATGGGCCCTTCCTTCCTCTTGAGAGAGGAGGCTTATACCTAGTGTGCAGTGGGCCATTCCTCCCTTTTGAGAGAGGAGGCTTATACTCAGTGTGTAGTGGGCCCTTCATCCCTTTTGAGGGAGGAGGCTTATACCTACTGTGCAGTGGGCCCCTCATCCCGCTTCAGAGATGAGGTTTACCTAGTGTGCAGTGGGCCCCTCATCCCTCCTGAGAGATGAGGTTTACCCAGTGTGCAGTGGGCCCCTCATCCCTCTTCAGAGATGAGGTTTACCTAGTGTGCAGTGGGCCCCTCATCTCTACTAAGAGATGAGGTTTACCAAGTGTGCTGTGGACCCGTCATCCCTCCTGAGAGATGAAGTTTATCGATTTTGCAGTGTGCCTCTCATCCCTGACTCTGCCTGATACTAAGATGAGGTTTACCAAGTATGTAGTGGGCCCCTCATCCCTTCTGATAGATAAGGGTTTAGTCAGTGTGCAGCGAGCCCTCATTCACCCTGAAGATGAGATTTAGCCGGCAGTGTGCAGTGAGCCCCTCATCCATAACTGGGCCTGAAAGATGAGGTTCACCCAGTGTGTAGCGAGCCTTTCACTCTCTCAGGGTGAAGTTTACACAGTGTCTAGTGAGCCCCTCATCCCCAAGAGATGAGATTATCAGATTTTCCCTATATTAACATTCTGATGTTTAGAATATCACATATCTTATGTATTAGCACTCTCCATTCTAGAGTATCGCATGTATTAACTCTCTGTGGTCTAGAGTATGACTGTTTCATGTGTCAACCCTCTGTGGACTAGACTACCATATTTTCTCTGCGTTAACCTTCTGATGCCTAGAGGTTCACATATCTTATTTATTAGGCCTCTGTGGACTAGAGTATCACACGTATTAACCCTCTTTGGTCTAGAGTATCACGTTTCTAATGTGTTAGCCCTCTGTGGACTACACTATCATGTTGATTTTATTTTAACCTACTGATGCCTAGAGCATCATAAATGTTATTAATTAACCTTCTATAGGCTACAGTTTGACATGTATTAACCCTCTGAGGCCCAGAGAGTGGATAGGACCACGTTTCTCTAATATTAACCCTATGTGGACTAGATTATTAAATTTCTTCCATATTAACCTTTTGATATCTGGAGTATCCCATTTCTTATTTATCAACCCTCTGTTAACTAGACTATCTCAAGTATTAATCCTCTGTGGTCTAGTGTATTACGTTTATAAAATATTAACCCCATGTGGACTACACTATCATGTTTAGCTTATTTTAACCTACTGATACCTAGTTCATCACATATGTTATTTATTAACCCTCGATAGGCTGGAGTATTGCGTGTAATAACCCTCTGAGGTCCAGAAAGTCGATAGTATCACGTGTCTCAAATACTAACCCTCTGTAGACTAGACTATCAAATTGCTTCTATATTCACCTTTTGGTGTTTGGGTATCACATGCCTGATTTATTAACCCTTTGTTGACTTTCGCAAGTATAAACCCTCTGGAGTATCACGTTTCTTATGTCTTATCATGTTTATCTTTTTTAACCTACTCATACCTAGAGCTTCATAGATGTTATTTCTGAACCCTCTATAGGCTAGAGTTTGACATGTATTAACCCTCTGAGGTCCAGAGGGTCGATAGTATCACGTGTGTCTCGTGTATTACTGCGATGTGGACTAGATTACCATATTTCTTCTATATTAACCTTCTCATACCTAGAGTATCATATGTTTTATTTATTAATCCTTTCCGGACTAGAGTAACACATGTATTAATCCTCTGGGGTCTCTGGTATCACGTGTCTCAACTAATAATTTTCTGCGACTAGACTATTATATTTATCTAATGTTAACCCTCTGTTGCCTAGCGTATTACATGTCCTCTGTATTAAAGCCGACACAATCAGGCTAAAATCATCAATAATCAATAATTTTATTTGGGCTTCTTAATATACTCCCTTCATATGTGAAGATGTCCATAGACTAGAATTACGGAAGTCTTTTAAATTTTGGGTTGCTGTGGCAACGTAGCAAGGTTGCGGAAAACCCCGTTTATCAGTTATTTCTGTATTTCTTATTTTAAAAATGCATGTCTGAAATTAAATTGCGTATTTATTTCTCGCTTAACTGGTAAATGCGCAACACAAAATTTAAAAAAACATACTCAATACTAGTCTATGGACATGTTCACATATTATGGCCATATTAAGAAGCCAAAATAAAATAAAGGATTTGTTATGATTTTAGCCTGATTGCGTCGCTTTTACTGTCTGGAGGCTGGAGTATGAAGTGTTGTCTCATATAATAATCTTCTGGTGGAGTATGAACTTGCTCCCATATTAACCATGTTAACCATCTGGTGCCACACATGTGTATGATATATTTTCTTCTGTAGTTAGACCCAGCAAATGCTACAAATTGAAATATTTTTTAGACAGATGAATTTTAAAAGCAGATATTTACAAAACTTAGGCCCAACGCTATCTACGCTAGAAAAGCTAGGTGGATAAATGGGAGTTAGAGAGAAAATTAGCAAAATACTTTGATAGTAATCAAAGTTTTAAAAATCATTGTTTTATTATTGTGTTATTATTGCACACTGGAAAAACCTTATCTCTTAGGAGGGATGAGAGGCTGGTCGCACACTGGTGAGCTTCATCTCAGGGAGAAGTAGGGGCTGTAGGGTGGGCTGGTTGCAGATTGGGTGAACTTCATCTCTCAGGCAGAGTCAGGGATGAGGTGCCCACTGCACACTAGGTAAACCTTATCTCTCAGGAGGGATGAGGGGCCAATGCACACTAGGTAAACCCCAACACTCAGGTGGGTATGAGGGGCCAACTCCACACTAGGATTTGTAAACATTATCTCTCGGAAGGGATGAGGGGCCCACTGCACAGAAGGTAAACTTCATCTCTCAGGGGGGAGGGGGGGGGGCTCATTGTACACTGGCTAAACCTAATCCTTAGAAGGGGCTGGTTGCACACTGGTAAACTTCATCTCTCAGGGATGAGGGGCCCACTGCACACTGGGTAAACATCATCTCTGATGCAGTGTCAAGAATGAGGGGCTGACTGCACACTATGTAGACCTCATATATTAGAAGGGGTGAGGTGCCCATTCCACACTGGCTAAACCTCATCCTTACCGTATCCCCGCGCATAAACGTGCATTCACTTATAAGTGAAATTCGAATGTCATTTCTCCAAAAATATTCTTGTTCGTTTATAAGTGCATGCAACTATATTCGAATACTACGTGCATGCACTTATATTCGAAAATTACTACGCATACCACGGTGTAACTCAAGACATCAGGTGAGAATAATAATAATATGAGTATATTGACTTATAGACTATTACTAGTTAATGCCCATAATAATTTAAAAAAAATGTTTATCGTGAACACAAACTACAATATTATTTTTTATTATTCATTAACGGGTATATACTAGGAGAGAATTGCCCCATAATACAGATATGCGCCAACAGTTCAAGGCGTCAAAGCGATAGGGTATGGGTATGATAGCTGAAAAGTGGGGACAAATGAGGTGTGATATAACAGTTCAGGTAGTGTCAACATGTATTTCCCGGAGTCACTCCTGCAAGGTAACTTCAAAGTAACTGTCCCAGTGATTACTAGCGTTAACTCAGCTTACCTTGGATTGGAAGAAATCAAATAATTACGATTTTAACGAATTGGAATAAATTTAAAATTTATCTTTATGTTCGAATATAAGTGCATGCACTTATTTTCGAAAACTAAGTGCATTTTCGAATATAAGTGCATGCGCAGGGATACGATAATTAGGATGGATGAGAAGCTGGTTGCACACTGGGTAAGCCTCATATTTTAGGCCCAGTTTGGGACGAGGGGCCCACTGCACACTGGGTAAACCCCATCTCTCAGGGATGAGAAGACGGGGCTTGTTACACACTGAATATGTTTATTTCGAAATAAATAATAAATGCTTTTGCACTAAGACGTGGGCCTGTGCATTGGCCCGAGGGTCCGTATGACGGGTGACTGTGGATGATCTCTCGATCGATGTACATGCCTGTCCACTCTTCTGATAATAACCAGGAATATGATGATTAAGTGTTTTTTATGTTATATTACATAATATTATCAAAACTAACCAATACTAAGCGAGGTCAAGTATGTGTGTAGGCCTATAAAATAATCTATCCTATCCGATTATTATTCAGTCTACTCACATGTCAGTTATGATTTAAAGTTGGTGGGTTGCTATACTTCACTGAATCAAAAAATATTTACGTTGCGATAGACCCACTCCTGTCGAAGTTGACCTTATTGCGCATGCCTGCCTTTGTATTAGGCGCCCTAAATGTTTACTCAGCGAATCACAACCACCCACCTACATTATTCCCTCCATCCGTCTCTTCCCAGCGAACACGACCAGTAGGCATTTCAGCATCTGCAACGCCGACCACCCAATATTAAAGTAGGCGAGTCGTCACTATTTACTGAACACATGTCGTAGGACCACCCGCATGCGCAGTATGGTTCTAAGGTTGGGGTCGTCAAGGTAAATATTATTGATAAGTGAGCGAAACTTCTCAGTTGGTTTAGTCTATAGCCTACTAGCTTTGACATACTGTCTAATTTTGGCCACTATACCGCTATGGTGGGGACGCTCGGAGCTTATATTTTACCGTGATATTTTCCCTAAATTATTCTCAACCCTTTCAGTGAGGGGACCGTCTATAGACGTAAACGACCCCCGCGCTGAAGGAATTATCAAATTGTAATGACCATAGACCCATAACATATATATTCAAATGAAGCAGAAAGAGCTAACTGAGCTAATTGTGATGATTTCAAATTAGAACAACTCTTTGGTCTCCATGATTGATACGCAAATATTTCAGCATTGTAAGTGTTAAACCATCTAGAAATTAATGAATTCATATTAATTTAGCCAACGTTCTAAGGTAATCAGTTAGTGAAACGTCTGACCTGTTTTCAACTAGGCAATGTTGATGGGTTAAATCAGATTTTAGTCCTAAAGTATATTTTTTTTATACCACTCCATGGCGATGACTTTTTCCTGAGGTCACATAGTGAGCGCACGATATAACTGCAATACATGTTTCAAATTACTGTTATCATTATTACATTTAGTTATAAACAAAAAATACATATTTGTGAATTAATTTATATTATTCGCCTTCTGTTTTATGAGTAGGCCCATGGTTTATCCTCCTCCTGTCTGTGACGACTATTGTTTCTGGAAGTAGTAACAATCTGTTCAATTTGTCCTTGTATTAAGACTGATTAAGGCAAAGTGAACACTATTATTATCGGTTGTTTCAATTAAGTTATTATTGCCTTTATCCAAGGTACCATTTATGATTTACCAAAAAGTTTTAAAATAGCATTATGTTAATTATACTTATTTATAATAATATTTGAGGAACTATAGAATGTATGGTGAATTTGTTTTTTTCCAAAAAATCAAAAAATACTTTGTGAACGCGTAATCCCAAGTACCGCTAGTCCGTATTCCTCATACGTTTGTATGTAGGCACTTACCTGCCTGAGTACGAAATGAAAAGGTTTTGGTCATAGCGTAATGATTTGTAGTGATTGTCAATTAAAATACTTGGCAGAGATGCATTCATTTTCGCCTCATAGCGAAAACACATCTTATTTTCCTTTCAACAAGGGCTCAGGGGCACATATTTTCTGTATTTTACTACTGTGTACATTTACTAGTATTCTATTGGGTGGCGAAACGTGTAGGGGGTAGGCCTACTATCCTGTTTAATTGATACAAATGGAAGTATTAGAATTTAGTGTTTTGTCTACAATTGTCCCGGAACGATAATATAGTAGTCGGTATAGCTACTAGAGAATTTGATAATGTACAGACAAGAAGTAGGTAATCTTTTTGTGGATAACTTTTGTGTCACTCTGCGACCATGTGAACACATTCAATTATAAAGTTAATGATGAGATAATAATAATTACAAATGTTGCAATTGATTTTATTAAATTTTAAACACGAAGAAAATCATATTACACATAAAATAATGTAGATCTTGTTTATGTTTCTTACACAGATAAAACAAAAATAGCCAGTGACTTTGAGTGTTCATATCGAGTGTCCATATATATTCTTCTAAAACCACTGGCGTCTCGCTGAAAATAAAATAATGAGTGGATCAATGAAACATAATTATTTTGTTAATATGTTCTATCCGTGGTGATTAAATTTGAAATTTGCTTTCAATATGTTGATAAAAAAATTACAATATAATAACTACAAGAACTTAAATATGTATTGGGTAACACATAAATTAGGTACATAGTCATACCTACATTTATCTCTCATACACTACTGTATCATCTGTACACGGGGCAATCGTGTCTCCAGGAGAATGATCTAAAAATTGTATCGCTGTACCTTTATCTTGTACAAAGAAAACAAAAACAAATATCACTATAGCACAATTTAATCATTACGAGAACGCAATTCTGCTACGTAGGTGTACTGTGTAGCAACAACGATTTATGTTCTAGCGCTCATAGCGAGCATTTTGCACCAGATATACTGTAGATTAACTTGCTCAGACATGTTGAAATAACCCTGCTGCTTTTCTGTGGTTTAAATAAGAAAGGTTGGAATAGTTATTTAACCCAATGGAATTGGTGTGGATTAAATACGAAAATATTTCTATAACCAGCTGTTTTTCCTGTAGGTTAAATAAGGTTTAAATAGTTTAACAGCCCAGGTGATTTTCTGTGGGTTAAATAAGAAGGTTGGGATAGTTATCTAGCCCGGTGTATTTGTTGGGGATTAAATATGAAGATTGGAAAATCATTCTGAAACCCAGCTGTTTTTCTGTGTGTTAAATAAGAAGGTTGTAATATTATAAAACCCAGGTGCATTGTAGTGGGCTAAATAAGGTTAAAATATGTCTGGATGCTTTATTATGTGTAGGCATAAAGAAGAGTGGAATTGTTGTTTAGCCCGGGTTGTCTTCTGTGGGCTAAATAAATATGTCAGTTGAAAAGCTATAAAACCTACTTGCTTTTGTTTGGGTTAAATAGATTTTCTGTGGTCTGGAAGCTAAAAAGGTTGAAATAAGTATATACCATGTAGTCTGGGTTATTAATTGCGGGTTAAATAAGAAGGTTAGAATTGTTATTTAGCCTGGGTTGTTTGATGTGGAAATAGTTTTTTAGCCTGGATGCTTTGTTGTGGTTAAATAAGGACATAGGTTGACATAGTTATTTATTCACGGTGATTTGATGTGGGTTGAAGACAAAGATTGAAATAGTTCTATAACCCACTTGTTTTATATGGGTTATATAAGAAGGTTTGTATTGTTATTTAGCCCGGGATGTTTTCTGTGGGTTAAATAAGAAGGTTGGGATAGTTATCTAACCCGGTTGATTTGGTGTGAATAAAATATCAAGGTTGAGATAGTTCTATATTACCCAGCTGCTTTTCGGTGGGTTAAATGGGAATGTTGTAAATGTTTATAACCCAGATGCTTTGTTGTGGGCTAAATACGAAGGTTGAAATAGGTATATAATCTGGGTTATTAATTGCGGGTTAAATAAGAAGGTTGGAAATGTTATTTAGCCCGGGTTGTTTGGTGTGAAAATAGCCCAGTAGGTGATTTTCTGTGGGCTAAATAAGAAGGTTGGGATAGTTATCTAACCCGGTTGATTTGGTGTGGATAAAATATCAAGGTTGAGATAGTTCTATATTACCCAGCTGCTTTTCTGTGGGTTAAATGGGAATGTTGTAAATGTTTATAACCCAGATGCTTTGTTGTGGGCTAAATACGCAGGTTGAAATAGGTATATAATCTGGGTTATTAATTGCGGGTTAAATAAGAAGGTTGGAATTGTTATTTAGCCCGGGTTGTTTGGTGTGAAAATTGTTATTTAGCCTGTATGCTTTGTTGTGTGTTAAATAAGTACATAAGTTGACATAGTTATTTATTCACTGTGATTTGATGTGGGTTGAAGACGAAGATTGAAATAGCTCTATAACTCACTTGTTTTATGTGGGTTATAATAAGAAGGTTTGTATTGTTATTTAGCACGGGATGTTTCTGTGGTTAAATATGTCGGTTGAAAATATATAAAACCTATTTCCTTTTATTTGGGGTGAATAGAAGGTTCAAATAGTTAAATAGCCTAGTAGGTGATTTTCTGTGGGCTAAAAAAGAAGGTTGGGATAGTTATCTAACTCGTTGGATCTGGTGTGGATAAAATATCAAAGTTGAGATAGTTCCATATTACCCAGCTGCTTTTCGTTTATAAACATTTTCGTTTATAACATTGTGAGAAATGTTTTTATCTGGTTATCATGGGAACAAAAATTTCAGGACAGCAAAATAATATTGAAAATGGGATGTACATGTGAACTGGTACTCTTAATGTTACCAGAAATGAACATTTGTGTAAATATAATGTGACGAAATCTGTGACGTTCATCACAGAAACGCCCCATTTACACAATTGTTATCCCTATTTAGCGAGAAATAGAAATATATCAAATAAAAAAATAGTTTGCGCATGTTTAAAACTAATAAAAATCAAATTTTAACAATTTTATTATGTAGAGTAACACAAATAGAACATATTATTTTTTCAATCTGGGTACCTTTAAATATGTCGATTGAAAAGTTATAGGCCTAAAACCTACTTGCTTTTATTTGGGGTGAATAGAAGGTTCAAATAGTTAAATAGCCTAGTAGGTGATTTTCTGTGGGCTAAATAAGAAGGTTGGGATAGTTATCTAACCCGGTGGATTTGGTGTGGATAAAATATCAAGGTTGAGATAGGTATATATTACCCAGCTGCTTTTCTGTGGGTTGAATGGGAATGTTGTAAATGTTTATAACCCAGATGCTTTGTTGTGGGCTAAATACGAAGGTTGAAATAGGTATATAATCTGGGTTATTAATTGCGGGTTAAATAAGAAGGTTGGAATTTTTATTTAGCCCGTGTTGTGTGGTGTGAAAATAGTTATTTAGCCTGTATGCTTTGTTGTGTTTAGTCACGGTGATTTGATGTGGGTTGAAGACGAAGATTGAAATAGCTTTATAACCCACTTGTTTTATGTGGGCTATATAAGAAGGTTTGTATTGTTACTTAGCCCGTGATGTTTCTGTGGGTTAAATATGTCGGTTGAAAAGATATAAAACCTACTACCTTTTATTTGGGTTAAATAGAAGGTTCAAATAGGTAAATAGCCCAGTATGTGATTTTCTGTGGGCTAAATAAGAAGGTTTGGATTATTATCTAGCCCGGTGGATTTTGTGTGGATGAAATCTGAAGGTTGAGATAGTTTTCTATTACCCAGCTGCTTTTCTGTGGGTTAAATAAGAAGGCTGTAAACTTTTACAACCCAGATGCTTTGTTGTGGGCTAAATACGAAGGTTGAAATAGGTATATAGTCTGGATACTTAATTGCGGGTTAAATAAGAAGGCTGGAATTGTTATTTAGCCCGGGTTGTTTGATGTGGAAATAGTTATTTAGCCTGGATGCTTTGTTGTGGGTTAAATAAGTAGGCCACATATTATTCCGGGTGATTTTATGTGGGTTGAAGACGAAGAATGAAATAGCTTTATGACCCACTTGTTTTTATGTGGGCTATATAAGAATATATTGTTATTTAGCCCAGGTTGTTTTTCAGGATTTAATAAAAAACGTGGGGGGGGGGGCTTGGTGCCGGCCCTCAAGTTTTTGTTGATATGCTAAGGCCGATTTAGGTGGCTTTTTAAAATAATGTGTCGAAAAAAACGGGGCCGTCCCCCCTCCCCCGCCTGGACCTGCGGCCGATATTCCCCGTCATTAAGTTGACTATAGATTTACCCAATGTTGGTTTAATGTTGGCCCAGTGTCGTAGACGGTGCACCAACAATAAAGTAACCTTGGGTAAATGTCTCAGATACTAAGCAATGTAAAATGCACAGCGGGCGTCGTAATCAAACCTGTTGCGACTACTGTTTGTATGGAAATTTAGCATAAATCAAATGCGGCCACGGACGATAATACGTGTAGTTGCCAATTCACATAATATTTGGTAGTAATCCAGCTTTCATATCTTTTGTAAATGTTGCAAGCGATAATAGTTGTCAGGAGTCAGGGATATATTTAAATTTGTAAAAATTTATTTTACGCGGCATAACTTACCTGTTCATTTTGATAAGGTCTTGGTGTAGGCTATTCAGTTCCGTGAATGAGCGCCAAAAAACAAACATTGACAGCAGGGTATGAAAGAACGATTTTGATTGGTTGTCATTGTCGGGTTGAATAAGGGTTTTAGTCTTCTTGCACACCCCGTGACGGGGTAAATAGACACTTCCTTAAAATTAATACTACATATGTGTTGAATGGAGACTTCATGATACTAAGTCAAAAGAAGAGACAAAGAAATAACAAAAAATATATAAAATAGAACAGGTATTGATTATTTATTGTGCGGTGCATGTAGAATTTCTCGTACTATCGTTTGAAAAAAAAATACAGATGGAAATATGGAGATTGGATTTAACTAAAATATACATAATTATGTAGCTCTATCATAATCCACGTCTTTAAAACGGAGAAACTCAGAAAATCGAGGAAGAGCCTCATTGTCCGTGGAAGTCTACAAGAAACTCCTCCGGTATCATAAACAACCATGCGACCAGTTATAATAAGATTTCCTCCACGGGATTTGGTCGGGAAAATCCATTCTTCATTCTTGTGGAAGCTCGAGCCAGAAGGGGCAAGCGGCAAGAGACAGAAGGGGTGGTGGATATCGTCACTTCAATGTTGGTCCAGTGATGCTGAGACAATATAGGAAGTATTTGCCTGTAAATTCTACGAAATCCGCATTGGATCAGGAAGATCGTCCCAATCCCATCTACTTGTTAGGTGCAGAAATAATCAATTCTAGCATTATGCGCGCTGTGCTATTCATCCTGAAATTGTATTCGCACAAAGTTACGAAATTTGACTGTTATTTTTGCTAGCGAGAACATTTACTTAAACATATTTTATTATTATATATTGATAATGTAGGGAGTAGTACATATTATATTTATATATAGTAGTATGCATTTGTAGCATTGTCAAATAGCTGCTAAAATATCCAGATTTTAGTACTTGTTTACTGTAATAATATATACTATGGTATCGTTGGCTATCAAATACAATATATCAAGAAAGCTACAGTTTCTAGATGAAATCATTTTTAACCCTGGAATGTTATCTAATTATGTATCTGATTAAAATAAATATATCTACTGTTTTATCAAACTACTGATGTATGTTCTATTCTATTCTATTCTATTCTAATCTATTCTATTCTATTCTATTCTATTCTATTCTTCTATTCTATTCTATTCTATTCTATTCTATTTTATTCTATGCTATTCTATTCTATTCTATTCTATTCTATTCTATTCTATTCTATTCTCTTCTCTTCTTTTCTCTTCTCTTCTCTTCTCTTCTCTTCTCTTCTCTTCTCTTCTCTTCTCTTCTCTTCTGTTCTGTTCTGTTCTGTTCTGTTCTGTTCTGTTCTGTTCTGTTCTGTTCTGTTCTGTTCTGTTCTGCTCTGTTCTGTTCTGTTCTGTTCTGTTCTGTTCTGTTCTGTTCTGTTCTGTTCTGTTCTGTTCTGTTCTGTTCTGTTCTGTTCTGTTCTGTTCTGTTCTGTTCTGTTCTGTTCCGTTCCGTTCCGTTCCGTTCCGTTCCGTTCCGTTCCGTTCTGTTCTGCTCTGCTCTGCTCTGTTCTGTTCTGTTCTGTTCTGTTCTGTTCTGTTCTGTTCTGTTCTGTTCTGTTCTGTTCTGTTCTGTTCTGTTCTGTTCTGTTCTGTTCTGTTCTGTTCTGTTCTGTTCTGTTCTGTTCTGTTCTGTTCTGTTCTGTTCTGTTCTGTTCTGTTCTGTTCTGCTTCTCTGTTCTGTTTTGTTCTGTTCTATCCCATCCCATCATTTATAATTTCTGTACATTAATTATTTTACAGTTTAACTGCAGAAGGCTAAATGTTTTGAATTTGCTTATATTTAAAAATAAAAGAACTAGCTATTCGATTTTTGTTTGATACTGAAATCATTGGGCCAGTTTTAAAACACAAATGCCACGACGAAAAAGTGTAGCACAGTTGCATAGATAATTACTTTAATATGGGATATATAATAAGGTATATTTCAAAGTTTTGGTAAGCTCATCCTACAAAAAATGAAATGAAATGAATCGGGTTTTAGGCCACCTTTGTGCACATATAGGCTAAACTGGGCCAGGAGAACCTCCTGAGGATGGTGAGATGATTGAGATGACACTGTCCTCCAGACACAGGATTCGAAATTCGAGCCCTGGCGGTCTGAGGCCGAGCACGCTACCTCTCGGTCACGGAGGCTCCCCACAATACTAACTTCCACACGTGGATGGGGAAGAAACAATTTTGTTTCTTTCAAACCGCCGAGACCGGGAACCGAACCCCGGACTCTGGCGTGAAAGGCAGCGGTGCTAGCCACTACCCTAGGGCCCCCGCCCAGCTCATCCTACAATGTACTTGCTTTTGCACTTTCATCGCCAAATCGCATTATTCAAGCTGAATGTTGTGGCATTCAGTTTACAAAAACAGCGTTAGACGTGAAAAGATTAATGAATGGAAACAGTTTATGTCGTCTTCGTCTGAAGCAGTACTCCATGTCTTTTTGTATGATATTTAAAATATATCAATTATCCAGTGAATCAGGTAGCATTTCGCTCAAATGAATCTGGTAAAATTCGTTTGCATGTCTTCGTGCTGCTTACAAGAATGCTTAAATTTGTTGTTTCGCTCTTTGAATAATCAATGAGATAACTACTACGGTGCACATTCCATGGATTTGCATAGTTTGGCGCAACAATTAGCAAAAAAGAGAAATACCTCACTTCGCAAATATATGGGGGACATTGTTGTTTCTCGTTAACATTTACCTCATACAACGGTTTGTAGCTTCTCTATTTCTTGTTCAAAAAACGTCTCCTTATATATAAAAGGATGTATCTGCCACTTTGCCAGAAAAACAAAAAAGAAATGAGCATTCTATTTGCATGATTGTAATACATTTTTAGTCAAACTGTACAGACTGAAATAAAATGAAATGAAATGAATCGGGCTTTAGGCCACCTTTGTGCACATATAGGCTAAACTGGGCCAGGAGAACCTCCTGAGGCTGGTGAGATGATTGAGATGACACTGTCCTCCAGACACAGGATGCGAAATGCGAGCCCTGGCGGTCTGAGGCCGAGTACGCTACCTCTCGGTCACGGACCTCTCGGTCACGGAGGCTCCCCACAATACTGACTTTCACACGTGGATGGGGAAGAAACATTTTTGTTTCTTTCAAACCGCTTAGACCGGGAACCGAACCCCGGACTCTGGCGTGAAAGGCAGCGGTGCCAACCACTACCCTAGGGCCCCCGCCCGTACAGACTGAAAACAAATTACCCAGTCTGGGTCTGGGTCGCGGTGGCGAGAGATATCTTCAAGTGGGTAAATATTAAATTATATAATGTAGCTCTTTAAGGGTTTACTGCTTAATGACAAGTATAATTGACCTCTGTATTTAACTCTTACAACGCTGAAATATTTTCGTATAAAACATGGAGACCAAAATGTTTTTTTTCAATTTAAAATCATCATAAATGTCTGAGTTAGCTCTATCTGATTCATTTGAATACCTATGTTATGGGTCTACGACCATTATAAAAATGTTTACGCTTACAGTGCGGGGATTGACTTTATTCGTCAGAATCTGACGTCTACAGACGTCAGAATCTGACGACTAAAGTCGATCTCCGCGCTGTAGGGGTTAAAGGGTTGACTCATTGAGTCCTGGCAGGCTCATGGATTATCTGCCATTCAGACACCAGCCGGACCACGGCATGATTTTCCCAATGGCCACAACCGATTGGGCGCAAATTAAATCAACCGCTGACCGTTCAGTGAATATTTACTAGATCCACATCGATCGTTAAACGAAGGCGACGATAATAGCGTGGAAGTGCTTGATAATAGTAACCTCGTTAGCGTGTCCACAACTGCCCAAGGCTGAACGGTGGACGGGCTGGACATTTTACCAAGGTTGGTAAGCGTGGCAAGGCAGGAAAAATCTTTGACTTGCATGACATTTTATAGGGAGCATTAATGTCTTCATTTCACTATTGTATTTTGCGGAGTGTGAAACATTATGTATGTGAGTTTCTCGCGCCGCTGTCGTGGTAATGACATTATAGGATAAGGGACTATAAATATATTGTGTGAGAAATTACAAACGTTATCTTTTTTTGTATCATATGCAAATTGCATCAATTGTCCAAGGAAGAATGTGTGCGCCAAAAGGCTCAAAAGAAAGTGATAAACAGCGTTTGTATGTCTTTGGCATTAGTATGCATATATAGTCTGGCAGAATATTGGCAAAACTTTACCCCAAACCATGAAATTCATATAGAAGTTTATATTTTGATTGATATGTGTTCAGCAGAGGCTAGAGTCATCATTTCCACCGGGAGTACTAAATTTCACCCTAGTGGCAATTTTTTAATTTGCATATTTCCATGATGGCCGCCAATCGCTAAACTCATATCTAAAAATGGCATATCTCTGCGCATATTTGTTTAAATTTTATAATAATTGAGTCGATTTCCATCATACCAAGAGCCATCAGTACTTTTATGACATTAGAAGAATTTATTGGAGGTCAAGGTCAAAGGTAAAGCCCATTTTATGGGTCTGGTAAGGCTAGAAAAGGCATGTAATGGGGTTCGTGACCTATTTCTGATTACGATTATTCACAATAATACAAAAACATAATATTGGTGAAAACTTGCTGCTCGATTTATGCACAACAATATTCTAGAACGTGATGGCGTCCATTTTTCAAGATGGCGGCCATCTCCAGCATGAAAATCACTTTCTTGATAGTTTTCTCCAAACTTGTGCGATTTTAATGATCTTGGTATCAAATCATACATTTTTGACCATGCAGAATCTGAATTTCGACCTCCAGAATATGATAAAAGCTTATTCAACGGAATATGAGACAAATAGTTTAAATACAGCATGCTGGTTAGCATGAAATGTAGTCTCGATTTAAGGCAGAAGCAGCATAGACTAGACATACTTAGAAATAAAACTACTTGGAAGTAATATACTGCAATGCAGTAAAGAACAGTTTCAGTCAGATTACAAGATCTCAACGTCAACCCTGGGGATAATTGCCCTTGCAGGGCAACTCAACCTTATTTAAAAAATAACTGGATGTCCAAACTACACCCAGCACGCCACCTGGTGGCGCGAAAAATACAGCATATGTTTCTTCCATCGGCCTCACAGTGCTCATGATTTCATCAAACTAAACAAAATACACGTATTTTACTAAAAAACGTTCCACAGCTAGGTCTACAGAAGATTTAGAGGATATAGAATGGGCTCATTATTGTATTTTTCTAAACATTTGTTAAATTGACAATAAATGGGGCTTGGTCCACTTGTGCATAAATCGAAATCTCAATATTGATTTATGCACAGCTGGACGAACCCACACCTTTGTTTCCCCCATCATCCTCGCAGTCCCCGTGATTTTAAAAAGGTACACATATTTTTAGTACATAAACTTCAGGATAGATATACAGAATATGTAGAGAGTCTCTAATGTGCTTATTATTGTAAATTTCCCCATATATTTCTGTTTGTTTAATTTACAATACATGTGGGCTGGTCCAGTTGTGCCTAAATCAAAATGGTCATTCTTATTTATACACAACTGGACCACAGTTCATTTGAGGCATCGAGGCTCGAAACCTTTTGGGGTTGGTCCAGTTCTGCATAACGGCGTCCAATTAAGATACTGTTGTCTCGCTTACTGTTGAGGTTAAGAGACCTAAGCATCGCTGCACACTAGTTTGGAGCAATGGCGTAAAACGTTAAAGATATTATGTCTCGCTTGTAGGCCTAATTATTGTTTTATAAATGAAATTTCAAAAATAAAATATGCGTAATGGCTGGGTGCATTCGCCATTTTACACGCAAAATGACTTCCCAAAGTGCGTTTAAATGATACACACTTATCATATTCAGACATGACAGAGATGCAAATGGCTGGCGCATGAGCAAGGCCTGAAATAGTACCCGCCCCTCACTATAAATATTAAGCAAAATGTATTGTAATAAGATTGTATAGATTAAATTGTTTTGATATACTTACATGGTTTTCATACGATAATGTTATATTATTTCACTTACTTCACATTAATTAAGTTTTTCATTTGTTAAATTATTTAGTACATTATTTTGTTAGATCCAATATTTCTACTAAAAATGTCCTCATTTTGATCGATTGTAAAATTATCTACTAAAATAATTGATTCATATAGCTATCTTGCGCACACATGCTGCTAAATAGATGCTGCTGAAATGTTAAACAAATTGCTGGACTCTTATCATATTCCTATTTGTTTTTGCGAGTAGAGCGTCCCACGCACGGAGACTCTGGACCTTCTGGGCAGCTCCTATGCTTTTACCGAATGAATAACATGGCAAAATAAGCAGATGGTACAGATTGTAAACTAGCGTCATGTCCGGAGGGGGGGGGGGTCTTCAGCCGTTCTTCAGCTATGGATGGATCCGCAAATAACCAGGCTATTTATGGGCGGTCATGGGCCTCTATGGCTCCGGGCTTCACAAAGGATTATGCGATATTTGCAAGAATCCACCCGTTAAAGCGTTGGCGGTGATGATGCTCGTAGGTCTAGACTCAGCAAATACGAGACGTTGAACCAAGGTTGGTTTAATATTGGGTCATCGTCGCAGCCGATAGACTAATATTAAAACAGCATCTGGTGCTTGCTGGGAAGTTACGTGTGACACATCACACTCGTAGAAGAAGATGTGCTTGAAGGTTTTTTTCCACGTACAAACCAGTTATGTAAGAGGAACCTTTCTATTTTATTACACGAAAAACCTTCATTAACCAAAGGTAATCTGCTAGATGATACTATCTGTGTAATGCAAAGACAAACAGCTCAATTTTAGTCTCTTTTGTGTAACTAACTATAGCATAGTGTATTCAATGTAATTTTTCACATACTCAGATAATGTGTGATAATGAATTTGATAATCATCATCGATAAGACAATAAAACATAATTTGTATCATATTTAAATTATATTCCACTTCATGTCATCGATTGCTATGCCTATAATCAAATACATGGTTTTGCCATGTATAATTAAAATTTAAAAAACGTCGTCTTTCATTAATAGCCTTATTAAATTATTATACAATTAATTCTAATTGACAGTCGAAATCACTGACATCAATCAAGTACAGTATTATTATGTGTCTTTTCATTGAAAGGACATCCCTTCTTCACAATACGACTGGTTTTGTAAACATGCCTATCCATTCATGTGAATCAGTCAATGCAGAACAAAGGGTACGGCATTGTGAAGTCTATTATTAGCAGAGGCTGAATCAAGTCAATGCCTATTTTTGTCTTCGTCCTTGTTGCCACAATGACCTGCTACAATGCAGTGCCAATGTTGTACAGCATTGGCACTGCGTCATTACTGTTGCTGTCTATTGCCCCACGTCCCCACCCACACTACTCTAGAGGCAACCTTTTAATCAAATCACAGACAGATTTGGATCACTCCATTAACCCTTTAACCGCCGGTGTCGCATATATTCGGGTTTTCCTTTTTTATTAGCACATTAAGTACCACCTTTCAAACATGTTAAAGACAAAATGTTACATCAATCAGCAATATCTGCAAACATTTGACCTCCATTTTGTCAAATATGAATAATTTTCACTCACTTGAAGTTGTGGATCTCGTCAGCGAGACACAACTTCAAGTTGGTAAAAATCTTCTGTATAAAACTGGAAATGAACTAGGGTCAAGTCCGTAATCTACAACAACGCTTTCAATGCGATAATCGACTTAAGACGTCAGAATGTGACGTCTGTTGACGTCAAATTCTGACGTCTAAAATCGATCCGAGCACCGAAATAGTAAAATATGTATAATGGACGTTGACCAATAACACATGTATTCAAATAAAGTAGAAAAAGCTAACTAAGACATATAAGATGATTTCAAATTTATAGTAGCCTTTTTATTTTGGTATCTTGGTTTATATATATAGAAAATATTTCAGCGCTGGATTAAGGTAACATTGACGCATCTCTGAACCAGAAAATTAAACGTACAACAAACCACAACTGGCCAATGAGAAACCTCCACTAAAAAATCGTTCAGGATCCCAAAAGCACAGTTGGAGACGTACACCAAATATGGCCAGTGAAGTATATCGATCATAATGGTATTACTATTCAAATACAGCAGACATAGAAGATACAAATGGCTGTAACATTTTCAATTAGAACTATTTCAATATCAAACAGTCATGTGGCATCTGGCGCGACTGGTTGAGCAGGTGTTAATAAAAACACAGAATAACTACTGTGGTCGACATAATAGCTCTAGGTTTTAAGGGGTTAATGAGGACAGTGTGTCTATTTGCAGATGGTGACGCCTCTTCCACAGCCATTGATGAAGTGCAGTGCTGCATTCAGAGCTGGTGCTGTCAAGCAAAGCCAAAAGGCAATAGCTGCTGACTTGGAAAGTTAGCAGTTACTGTATTTGGCTTTGCACGGTAAATTAGAGAGATCACGGGTCTGTCTACGTGCTGGAGCAAAGGTTAATTTTCAGTGACTTTTTTTGCTGGATACGCTGCTATTTTTATACCTTACAAGCAAACAATTTCTTAGTTTCTATTTGTGTTGTGCACTTCTATTTTTATACCTGCCAAGCAGATAATTTCTTAGTTTATATTTTTGTTGTGTACTTCTCTTTTTATACCTCACTAGCAGATAATTTCTTATTTTGTATTTTTTTGTGCACTGCTGCTATTTTTATACTTTACAAGCAGATTGCCTGACAATTTCTTACTTTATATTTTTGTTGTGTATTTCTATGTTTATACCTTACAAGCAGACAATTTCTTAGTTTATATTTTTGTTGTGCACTGCTACTTTTATACCTTACAAGCTGACATTTTTTTTAGTTTTGCACTTCTATTTTTACACCTTACAAGCAGACAATTTCTGAGTTTATATTTTTGTTGTGCACTACTAGTTTTATACGTTACAAGCAAACAAGTTTTTAGTTTATATTGTGGTTGTGCACTTCTATTTGTATATCTTACGAGCAGACAATTGCTTAGTTTATATTTTAGTTGCAGTTGTACACTTAGTCCATGGGCCAGATAGGGTTACCGTGCACCCCCCCCCCCCCCAGGACAGTCTGAGACCAAGTTTTTATTGTTCATTGGACCTCCCCGGATATCAAAAGTCGATGCCATCAAAAAAAAGTTGGGATGGACTACCTGTTTTGGGCCATTTTCAAAATGGCCGCCATCGAAATCTGGAAATCACCTTTTGTGCCATAACTTGAGTTCTAAGGCAGTTAGAGTCACAAAATTGGTGTCTATGTATATGTTTTTGGGGGTGAGGAATCCAATTTTGCCAATAAAAAATGTTTCTGTCTTGTGGAAAATTTATAAACAGCTATTCCAACGTATTTTTCGTGCATTTTTGGTCATTTTTTGTGTTAGTCCATGGGACAGAGAGGGTTACTGTGCACCCTCCACCTATGAAAGTCTGAAACCAAGTTTTTTTTGCTCATTAGACCTTCCCCAATATCAAAAGTCGATGCCATCAAATAAAAGTCGTATGGACTACCTATTTAAGCCATTTCAAAATGGCCGCCATTGAAATTTGGAAATCACGTTTTGTGCCATAAGTTGAGTTCTAAGGCAGTTAGGTTCACAAAATTAGAGTCTATACATATGTTTTTGGGGGCGAGGAATTCAATTATGCCAATAAAAAATGTTTCTGTCTTGTGGAAAATTAATAAACATTTATTCAAACGTATTTTTCGTGCATTTTCGGTCATTTTTTTGTGTTACTCCATGGGCCAGAAAGGGTTACTGTGCACCCTCCACCCATGAAAGTCTGAGACCAAGTTTGTTTTGCTCACTAGACCTCCCCCAATATTAAAAGTCGATGCCATCAAATAAAAGTCGGATAGACTACCTATTAGTTTTGTGCCATAACTTGAGTTCTAAGGCAGTTAGAGTCACAAAATTGGTGCCTATACATATGTTTTTGGGGGCGAGGGATTCAATTATGGCAATAAAAAATATTTCTGTCTTGTAATAATTTATGAACAGTTAGATAAACGTATTTTTCATGTATTTTTGGTCATTTTTGTGTATTTTAGTGCGAACTCAGAAAAAAAACTAGCCTTAAAATAAAACTTGTAACTAGTGTTATTTTATTCCGTGAATAATGAGCATAACAGTGTTGAAAATTGTAAATAAAAATAAAATTTTGCTTATGACTAGCATGATAAATGAAAAAAAACTTAGTGTAGAAAATATTAAAATAACAAAGTGGTGACTGTTCCATGAACCTATTAGAAGTACATGTAATTTTCATCCATATTATATCTGACCGGCAGCTGAGTAGAATATTTCCTTCCAATACTTTCACACAAGATCATATCGCCACTTTAAAATTTAAAACGGTAGATACACCCTTTCAATTCCAAGGGGAAGCTTTTGTTGTTGACAGTCATTCTTATGTATTGCACACTCATTTCACCAGTTTATCTAACACCCATTTAAAAACAGAGTTTCTAACATAATAGTTGCCATGTCATCAAAATCTTATAGTGGTGACAGCAGAAATGGTGGTAAAGCAGTGGTAAAGTCCTTGTTCCACCAGAATATGAAATAAGTTTGCACTACCATAGAACATAAAATAAACATATCGTAAGCTACTGATTAGCTAAACCTAATCCTCATCACTGTCACTTTCAGCTACTGCACTGTCATCAGACATCACTTCTTCCTCTGATGAACCTGCTACATCGTCATCACTTTCTAATGTATCATCTTCCTCTGCTATGCCTATTGGGATAATTGGACCTTGACACAAGATGGGCACAAGTTTCCCATTGTTTTCAGTCTATACGTGACCATTAATTGCCAGAGGACTATTTGCCTTAGAAATATGGGCTAATTTCCAAATTCCAGTCTGATTTACTCGTCTAATATGCTGAGACAATGTCTTTCTACATGGTGTAAATTGGCTGAGGTCAATATTGCGCTCGAGATTAATGCACTTCTACTTCAAAATAGAGTAGCGAAGATTATGTACACTCTTATGACGATTTTTCCCATAGATGGCACATGTAAACTTTTCTAGGTCGATCACCATGTCATCAGAGATATGCCAAACATCAAGTTAATTTACATCTTGAAATCTCACTGTCTTCTGACTCAGTTTTATTGGTTTAATTTCCCCCACGCGTGAATGCGCAAAGAGACAGAAATGCAGTGCAGAGCTTCCATCATTGTTGGCTATGTGAATTACAATCAGAAGCCTTCTTGTGTTGTTTGAACAAGTATCAAAAGAAATAGTGATGTCTTGAAAGCAAGGTGCAGCAATATGAAAAACACATCACTGTCAGAACTGCGAATGCGAACTGTATCAAAGCCTTGCTCTTGTGCATAGAGACAGTATCAGTTTCTTTTTGATTTGAGAACAATGATGTAATCTCAGTTTTATTAACTGTTGTTCCACCTTCAGACGCAAGAAGGTAGCAGTTACCATGAGGGACAGTTATTATTTTTTTCTATGCAAGTTTTGGAGCAAATTTATGAGAGCACCAAACATCATTCATAACATCAACTAACTGTGATTTGTTCTCACTGTTCATCAGACATGTCTTCCAATCAGCTGGCTTTTTTGCAATGGCCCACTTATGATCAATGTATCACTGGTACCAAGCATCTGTCTCTCCATTTGCTTAATCGAGCCTTCTGTGCTAAAGATAATGTCGCCACTCCTTGGTATGATGTCAAATATTGCACGTGCAATGAGATAAGAGTTGCTGGTGTTGTTTGACATAACATGGAAGAAAGCATTGTCATCTTGTATGACCAGAGTACTGCCCAAATCACTTGGGACTGGTGCATCACTCACATCCTGGCCAAGATACAACCAGCACATTCAAAGGCGTAGGAAAACTTAAACCATAAAACTGATTCAGAAGATTATGCGATTTCAAGATGTACTCTGTAAATCAGGAGATGTTTGGCATATCTCCGATGACTTGGTGACCGACCTAGAAGAGTTCACATGTGACATGTATCGCTACTCTATCTTGAAGCATAAGTGAGCAATATTGACTTCAACCAATTTCCACTATGTAGAAATACATTGTCTCAGCATATTAGACGAGTAAATTATCAGACTGGAATTTGGAAATTAGCCCATATTCCTCAGCCATATATTCATTTAGCAATTAATGGTCACGGATGGACTGAGAACAATGAGAAACTTGTGCCCGTCTGGTGTCAAGGTCCAATTATCTCAATAGATATAGCAAATGAAGATGATACATTAGAAAGTGATGACGATGTAGCAAGTTCATCAGAGGGAAAAGTGTTGTCTGATGACAGAGCAGTAGCTGAAAGTGACAGTGATGAGGATTAGGTTTAAATAATCAGTAGCTGATTATATGTTTATTTTATGTTCTATGGTAGTGCAAATGTGTTTCATATTCTGGTGGAACAAGGACTTTACCACCATTTCTGCTGTCACCACCATAAGAATTTGATAACACGGCAACTATTATGTTAGAAATTATGTTTTTAAATGTATGTTAGATAAACTGGTGAAATGAGTGTGCAATACATAAGAATGATTGTCAATAACTAAATTTTCCCTTGGAATTGAAAGGGCGTATCTGCCGTTTTAAATTTTAAAGTGGCGATATGATCTTGTGTAGAAGTACTGTTTTTTGGTAATGAAGGAAATATTCTACTCAGCTGCTGGTCAGATCTAATATGGATGAAGATTACATGTAATTCTAATTGGTTTATAGAACAGTCACCAAGTTATATTTTAAGGTTAGTTTTTTCTGTGTTCGCACTAAAATACACAAAAATGACCGGAAATACACGAAAAATACGTTTATTTACCTGTTTATAATTTATCTACAAGACAGAAATATTTTTTATTGGGATAATTGGATTCTTCATCCCCAAAAACATATGTATAGACATTAAGTTTGTGACTCTAACTGCATTAGAACTCAAGTTATGGCACAAAACGTGATTTTCAAATTTCAATGGCGGCCATTTTGAAATGGCCTGAAATAGGTAGTCCATCCGATTTGTATTTGATGGCATCGACTTTTGATATTAGGGGAGGTCTAATGAGCAAAAAAAACTTGGTCTCAGACTTTCATGGGGGGGGGGGTGCACAGTAACCCTATCTGGCCCATGGACTAACACATAAAATGACCGAAAATGCACGAAAAATACGTTTGAATAGCTGTTTATTAATTTTCCACAAGACAGAAATATTTTTTATTTGCATAATGGAATTCCTCGCCCCCAAAAACATATGTATAGACTCTAATTTTGTGACCCTAACTGCCTTAGAACTCAAGTTATGGCACAAAACGTGATTTCCAAATTTCAATGGCGGCCATTTTGAAATGGCTTAAATAGGTAGTCCATACGACTTTTATTTGATGGCATCGACATTTGATATTGGGGAAGGTCTAATGAGCAAAAAAAACTTGGTTTCAAACTTTCATAGGTGGAGGGTGCACAGTAACCCTCTCTGTCCCATGGACTAACACAAAAAATGACCAAAAATGCACGAAAAATACGTTGGAATAGCTGTTTATAAATTTTCCACAAGACAGAAACATTTTTTATTGGCAAAATTAGACTCCTCACCCCCAAAAACATATACATAGACACCAATTTTGTGACTCTAACTGCCTTATAACTCAAGTTATGGCACAAAAGGTGATTTCCAGATTTCGATGGCGGCCATTTTGAAAATGGCCCAAAAAAGGTAGTTCATCCCAACTTTTATTTGATGGCATCGACTTTTGATATCCGGGGAGGTCCAATGAACAATAAAAACTTGGTCTCAGACTGTCCTGGCGAGGGTGCACGGTAACCCTATCTGGCCCATGGACTAACTGCTATTTTTTATACCTTACAAGCAGACAATATTTTTAATTAGTTTATATTTTTGTTCTGCACTTATGCTCATAACTCACTAGCAGACAATTTCTTAGTTTGTGTTGTGCACTTGTATTTTAAACCTTACAAACAGACAATTTCTTATTTTATATTTTTGTTGCGTACTTCTATGCTCATAAGCGGATAATTTCTTCGTTTATATTTGTGTTGTGTCCTGCTATTTTTATACCCTGCAAGCAGACAATTTCTTAGTTTACATTTTCGTTGTACACTTCTATTGTTTACCTTAAAAGGAGACTATAATTTTCTTAGATTATATTGCACCACATAAAGAGGAAACCATTCATTTAAAGCGACAATCAAACTAATTACATTGGCTATTTTTACTTCATCAGGCAGTTCTTTTTTCTTTATTGTTATTTTACTCAAAATAATATCTAACGAAGATATTTCAAAAACCGTGTTTACAGTTTTATAACTCGATAAAACTACACCAAACACAATGTTCAGTGAATAGCATTATTGCAGACATCTTTATTTTATATGCATGAGCTTCAGCATGTTAAATTTAGGTTTTTAAGTTAACCCACGTGTCTAAAAGCTTGTTATACAAGTTAATCGGCGATTGAACATGCGGTCTGATTTACTAGGTTGGGAAGCGCGAAGCAAACAAATATTCTTACATTTTTTTCGAAGATTGTAGGAGTATCATATGGTGTGGAACTAGAAGATTGTTCCAAAGATATGAAGCCGATATACACAAAGCACACAATTTTATTTTATTTGGGATTTTGGTGCTTTTGGTCGGACAATCTCTTTAGCAAAACGAGGTTTATGTGTGTGTTTTCAGTGAATAACTTGGCAATACAATTAACCCCCAAAGCGCTGAAATATTTTTTTATAAGCCATGGAGACCAATGAAAAAGTTTGAATTTAAATCATTATAAATGTCTTGGTTAGCTCTTCCTGATTCATTTGAATACCTATGTTACGGGTCTACGGCCATTACACATATGTTTTAATTTACAGTGCGGGGATCGACTTTAGTCGTCAGAATATGACGTCTACAGACGTCAGATTCAGACGTCTACAATCGATCCCCGCGCTGTAAGGGTTAGCATAGTTTTTAGGGTAGTAAGAATGTGCTGAATTATTTTAGAATTTGGTGATAATATTTTGGATTGCAGTGATGTGCATAACCGTTAAACTAAAAGCTAATGAATTATTCTTATTTCTGGATGTGACTATGTTTTTAAGCAGTACAGCCTGGGAATCTGACCCAGCATTTATCGTGATTATCGACTACAAGGTTGTTGGTTTAACAGTTAAACTCTCAAAGCTCTAAATTATTAAATTAAATTGTTACATTTGTCCATATGGAAATGTTTACATAACATTCACCGCATGACCATGATAAATTTGTAAGTTTCACCCGTAATAAGCTTAGATAGAGCCGTTAGGTTACGGTATGTTACTGATTTAAGCCACCTGTGTTTAAGAAAGAGGCAGTGGACGAAGTTTTAAACTGGACATGTTATTTGTGGAATAAATTATCTTGAAACAATGTCAGACTTATATGTCTCATTTTCTAAGCAGTATTTAAAAAGTTTAATGTATTCTATTATTTACAAAAAATGCCATGCGTCAATGTCCAGTGCATGTGTTACTATCAATATATGGTATGCATACATTTGTTCTCAGTTTTATTGGTTGGGATCTTGTGAAAGAAGGATTTGTATTTTTAGCGTCTATATACCGAAGGTAAAATACAATTATCTATTCAGATGCAACCGTGATCGTCACCAGTTACATACAGGGTGCAAATAAGCTGGTAGGGGAATATTGAGGTATGTTTTAATATTTCGTCCGATACTGTATAGTATCTATTCAAAAATTTAGCAGCCGCTAAGAGCAAAGCTTAACTCTAATCATTTTGTATTCTGCTTTACCTACTGATATTCCTCCATAACTTGCTTCATTGCATAATACTCAAGAGTAAGTTAGACCTGATTTGATGGTTAGTGATTTTTTTGATTAAAAAGGCTATTAAATTAGTTGTAATAATGAAATAGAATAGTTATTTTTATTTGTGATTATAATAATAATTATGTTTTTAAATACTTATCCACTAACACAGGACGTAAGGTGTCACCGGGCTTTTAGATCTCATCAATATCCAGAAAACACGAGACATTGACCCATTGTTGTTTTAGTGTTGGTCCAGCGTCGAAGACGCTGGACCAACATGAAAGCAACGGTGGGTCAACGCATCATGTTGGGCATAGACGGTGAGGGACGCATGCCATTAGATGGGAGGCCGGTAGAGATTGTTGCCAAATTAAACCAGAGACTGATTTGGCCGGAGGATCCTCTTTCTTCTGGTAATGGATCAGCTACGTGCCATGGCTATATACGATCAACGGCGGACAGGGGGTAGTATCAAAGCCAATCGTCGGATCCTGGTTCACATCTAGAAACTGAATAAAACCAGTTAATAGAACAATTTGCTCATCCACAACATTTTTAAATCCATATTATTAATATCAGTTTTTGATTGGATCTATTGTTCACTTATATAACTTAATAACTAGACACTGAACGCACCTGAAACCGCGCAATGTACAGGGACATTTATTAATTTCCTATTCTATGCTATTTTTCCCCTTCATGCCTAAACCATGCACGTCTATAATTGTATTCACCCTTTTCGATTTCTATCAAACTGCATCTTTTTCAATTGAAATGTTTCTCATACCAGTACGCTTTTAGTACTTGTCACCCTCTTGAAGTTGTGAGTCGCGGTAGCGAGACACAAAAAGAATGAATATTTGAATAACATAACTTATAAAAGGTTGTTATCTAAATACATATTAGAATAAAAAAATTCTTAAATGTCATCATTTAAATAGTTTCCTACATATACGTACACATCTTATTGTGTTTGTTAAAAAAAACATGTTTAATTTGAAAAGTATGTTTAATTGAAACGGCTTGCACACTAGCACACGACATAATGCATGGACATCATCTAATGTATTGTTCACTAGTTCGTACATTGCTGGAATGTTGTGATCTTCATTGTTTTGAGAGGCACTAGTCATACTAATATAAAGAACATAATGAAAATCGAGAGGTCAATGACCTAATATATTTTTAATTATGCTGAAGTAGTCTACTAATGACGAGCATTATCTCTCCAACTCTTTTCTATATAAATATAACATCATGTTATTTGATTGTTATCAAATTGTTATATCAAGTACACTGAATAAACTAATTTTAATGAACTAACTAGGATTAACATCTGTACAAATGATGATTTTTTTAACAATAACTGGCGAATAAACAAAAAATGCGAATTGTTTAGCAATAAATGAAATACACTGTTAAATCGGCTGATCCACCATATTTGTATTACATGTCCACAACTGCTATTGGCGATATATTAAAATGACTATCAATAATAACTACATGTATTTTAGTAATAACTTGAAAAGGAGTTCCCGAACTCCGAGGCCCGGCTTTAGTCTGTTTAAGTGCTATAGACAAAAGATCGGCTCAATATTTTCTAAACATAACAGTGTATTGGTCTTCTTCATGGGCCAGCATCCTAAATGTCCAGGAAATACTTAAGGAAAGAACCAAGTAGACAAGTTCAAATATATCTTCAACGTGTATTCCTTCCACCACCATCGCCGGTATTGGTATATATTCAATACTTGCCTACGATGTACCTCGTACAGAGGATGTCGGCCTACCCACCAAATTCCGGCCCTTCATTGACACAGAATTGGGTGATTGTACCGTGTTTCTGACTGTTGCATTAGGCTGGTGACGCTTCAACATTCCGGAGCCAGAAACACCAGATAACACGATACATTGGCCCAATGTTGATGTAATGCTGAGCCATCGTCTGCGACGCTGGGCCAAAATTTTTCTAATCAAAACCCTTTAAGCTCTTAACGACAAATATAATCGTGAATCTTCTTTTTCTGAACACGTGTTAAAGACAAAAGTACTTAACGTAAGGACATGAAACGCTATATTGCACATGTTCATAAGGACTGGTGTACAGAAATGTGAGCCGTTTCCCACACAAAGCACCCCTCTTCCCCCTAAATAGAAGACAAACTCAGGCAATATAAACTTGATAGGATACCTGTCGTAGGCCGGAAATAAAATCATCGCAAAAGTTTCAAGATCTACCACGAAGTGTGTGGTATCACAATTCCAGATGGATTATAACACACAGCCATTCATTTCCAGCAAACACAAAACATGTCGGTCCAACATCTTCGACGTTGGCCCAACATTGCATAATTATTATACAGATGAGTTGTGTTTGCTGGATTGCGTGATCGCTGGGCGTTATTTCCGTCAGCATAAGGTGACGATCATGTCTGCATCACATCTATCTGGAGATCTCTTCAGGCACGAGAAAGATCCACACAAAAAATCTGACTATCTAGTAAATCTATTACGTGCAGGCTATATATAACATCAGAGATATACAGGTACGTTGTAGCCATCTGTAATGACCTCAAGCAGTAATTTCTTACTTGAACAGCAACTAGCTACTGTTGTTTGTATTTGCATTCCGGTGATTTAGCTTGTCCCACCCCAGCAAACACGATACATTAAAACAATGTTGTTTTAATGTTGGCCAGCGTCGCAGACGGTGGCCAACATTAAAACAACATTTTTTAATGTATCGTTTTTGCTGTGTAGTTTCTTAGGCCTGCGGTTGGTCAAAAGCAATCATACAACTAAAATGTACATGCTGGTCATATTAAAGGTGATCTATCACCCCTTATATAGTATGAATAATTTTGTGACAAATAAATCAAAGTTGCCGCAAGTGTTTTCTTATATGGGATGATTGGCTACCATGTGACCCTCTTGAGAGGGTCCCATGATAGCCAAGCACTCCATATATGGGGTGATTGGCTATCATGTGACCCTCTGAGAGGGTCACATGATGGCCAATCACCCTATGTAATGACATAATTATTCATACCATATAAGGGGTGATAGATCACTTTTAAAGGTGCAGTCATCATTTTAGTTAGGCCTATTTCAGTGGAACACATTATTGCTATTGCTTTGTTAATCATGTGTATTTCTGCTCGGGTGTACAATTAGTGAAACAACACCCCCCCCCCCTCCCTACAGACCCGTCCACGGGATCTAAATCTGTTTTTCCACTTTGCCCCGTCCCAGCGAAAATACAACAGTTTAAAAACCATAGTGTTGTCACAGTGAAATGCATGGAAGGGTACCTAGAAAGCATGCATGGAGTTGTAAGCTATTCTCCAGTCGATGCATTTAAAACTGTCTGATGAAGACGAAAAAAGGCACCATATCACCGTTTAATTGTAGCAATGTCATGTACCCAGTGCATCGTCACATGGCGTGTAAATAAATATAAATAATTCCTTAAAAAATGTTTGTCCTCAGTCTACCCTACATCCACTTAATGGTGCAGAATGTTATGGATTTTCAGATACATATTCAGTAGAAATACCTTTTTTCAAATAGTCTCCTCTGCAACCTCTGTTATTTAAGCTAAACTGGACCGGGAAAAGTGAACTTATTGACAAACTAGATATTATTGATATTAATCTAAATGATTAGAGCCTTAAACCTTCAACCGCCGATGCCGCATATATTCATTTTTTTATTTTTTATTAGAACATTGAGTACCTCCTTTTAAAATTGTTAAATATAAAATGTGACATGAATCAGCAATATTTGAAAACAGTTGACTTCCATTTTGTCAAATCTGAATAATTTTCACTCACTTGAAGTTGTGGATCGCGTCAGCGAGGCACAACTTCAAGTGGGTGAAAATTCAGATTGAATGATTTGACGGTTAACGGTCAACGATCTGCGACAAATCGCTACAAAGTCATCTTGTAGACTTATTCTCAAGTCCTTCCCAATTTTGGTTTTAAGCTCCTTGTCGTGCCCTGAATTATATATACCTGGCTTCAGCAGTCGTTATAACCGGTCATAATTCATCTCTGCTTGACATGATCTATAATGCACCACTGAAACAGGCGACAAAGATAAATGACAGGAAAATACTACTCCTGGGAGTTAAAGTCACTTGGCGATTTCTAGACCTCACGATTCTGATTGGTCGGGACAGAGATGTCTAACAATGGGAAACCTAAAATCTGGGCCATGGCAAATGAGGAATTACAACTCTGTCCATGTTTCAACAGAAATGACGATGCCAAACCGTGGCATACTCCATCATGTTTTTCTTGTGAGTTCAACCATCTTAGTGTGGGCATCTTTTAGTTACTAGGGGGGGGGGGGGCTAAAACTATATGATTATATTATTTTTATTGCGGCAGCGTATGAAAAAATGAAATTCTGCAGATAGGAAGTAAAATACGTAACTTGTCCAATTATTCAAAACCTCCAGCTCGCCTCTCCATGATAACCCTCCTCACCTAATCAAGCAGCTATTTCTTCCCTTTGCAATTGATTTTTAATTGAAAATTGCTTTTGTTGAAAATATATCATGCTTCTCTGTCATGTCATGCTAATATGTGCTTCTCAATGTAACAATAGATCCCAGACAATTAACTGATAATAATTTGTGGTTGCAATATTTTTTTCTAGAAGTTTAGTCTAGCAGACTTTTCTATCTTGGCTGCAATGATCTCAATATTCTCAGCAAACACAATATGTTGAGCCAATGCTGGATTAATGTTAGTCCAGCGTCGTAGACGGTGGACTAACATTAAGCCAGCATTGGCTCAACGTCTTGTGTTTGCTGGAATTATACCGCTTTGCACTGACCATGCTGACGGAGACGAGCAACAGGAATAATGAATCACGTAGGAATGCCATCCGACACTTCAAAGTTGTTGGCCACCTATTTGTGGTTTCAGTCGGACAGAGAGAGATTTGAGTACATGCAGTAATTCAGTTACATACAACTAATCAGGTTATCGGTCACTTTCTGTTTTGAAAATCAGCTCCCATGTGTTTCCTAAATTCAGTCATTATTCGCATTGCATCACATAAAACAGGAACAGATAGACCAATGCTGGTTCAATGTTTGATCACTGTTATAGACGTTGGTCCAACATGGAACAATAGGATTATTTTAACCAACAGAACACGTCAATTCAATGTTGGGTAAATGCTGGGCCAGCATAGAAGATTTCGGCCCAACGCTAAGCCAACATTGGTTCACTGTCTCGTGTTTGCTGGGATAATCGGAAACCATTCCTGGATTTGTGTCCTTTAAATGGATGCAGCATCACAGCTGATCTGTATTATATGTGAGAGATCCAAAATAAGACAAATGGGTTTTCCATTCGTGGACCATTCCTATTTCTGGTTATGATGATATATCAATTATTAAAATGCAAATTCGGTATCTGTCTTGAATAATAATTATTGAGAGCCATGATTCCGTTATGCAAATGTTCTTGAGTCTCCCGCTAAAAAAGTATTCTCATCAATTTGTGCAGCTTTTTGCAGATGGCTTTTTCTTATACTGTCTTGTCTATATTCAGCATGTTTAGCTTCAAATCCAGCATCACTCACTCACTCACTCACTCACTCACTCACTCACTCACTCACTCACTCACTCACTCACTCACTCACTCACTCACTCACTCACTCACTCACTCACTCACTCACTCACTCACTCACTCACTCTCTCACTCACTCACTCACTCACTCACTCACTCACTCACTCACTCACTCACTCACTCACTCACTCACTCACTCACTCACTCACTCACTCACTCACTCACTCACTCACTCATTCACTCGCTCGCTCACTCACTCACTCACTCACTCACTCACTCACTCACTCACTCACTCACTCACTCACTCACTCACTCACTCACTCACTCACTCACTCACTCATTGCACTAGGTCAGATATGAGTATGTCTTGGATCATTATGAGCTATCAGCAGTCATAACACGTGCAGTGTGTAACTGCCTGTAACATGTATGTGCACCATGCGGAAAACAACAAGTTTTGGCACTTATCAACTGAGCTATGAAGAGTCCGTATATAAATATGATTAAGTTAAACAAATTTATCGTGAAATGATGGAAATAATTATTGAAAAGAATAGTAAAATGTCTTCCTCGGACTACCGCCGTGACCGAGAGGTAGTGTGCTCGGCCTCAGACCACTAGAGTTTGAATTTCAAATCCTGTGTCTGGAGGGCATTGTCATCTCACTCATCTCACCATCCTCAGGAGGTTCCCCTGGCCCAATATAGCCTGTGTGTGCACAAAAGTGGTCTAAAGCCCGATTCATTTAATACAAAACGTTGACAATTGTAAAGATATAAAACTCTTTGCGTTGAACACATTTATTTGATGAATGACTAGGTTTAATTAACCATTTGAGAAATTACCTTTCGATGTTAATCAACATTTAAAATCCTATTATCTTAGTGACTAAAATAATTTAATTGCGTAATGAATTAATCAACTCCAGCGAGACATACCGCAGTATTCACTACACTAGGGCGCTCGCATAATGATTCAGTTATTGACAGAAATGCGTTTTGTAACGTAATAAAAAGTATATAAAGTGTTGGAAAAATATAATAATATTTACTATTTTTTTTACTCCAGGCTTTTTTTAATTGTTGCACACATAATATTCATGGGGTGCATTGAATAAGCTTAGCATATATGTTCGTGTTATGATGTCACAACAGAGGATAGTCATCGCACGTACGAGGGAAATGGAAATTATCATTATTTACATTAAGCAGCAATACCCAGGAAGTACATGACGTTGACCCAATGTTGGTCTGATGTTGGGACAGCGTCGCAGACGCTGGGCCAACATCAAACCAACATTGTGTCAACTCCCCGTGCTAGCTGGGAGAACCACACAATGCACAGGAATCAGAGCTGAACGACTACTGATCCCTCATTGATCGACGATAAAAAACATGCGTTCACCTAAGTACTAGAAGTTTACTCTGCAAAGCCAAAAGTCGGTATCTTTTCGAGGATAATGCCTTCCGCAATCCCACGACAGAAAACACCTACTCATCGATATTTGTAAATTGATTTAAAGCTGGTATTGCTAAAGTATGCTACATATGCATGCATTTTAAGACTAGGTCATTATAGCTCACAGGCTTTTGTCCTTCGGATCTTTCTCTGCACATTTCATATAATTACAATAGTCTACACTTCGACGGTGTAACAACATTGTAGGCCTACAAATGTTATAGAAATGTTTCGTGTTTACTGGGTAGTAATGCAGATTATTATTATATACGTCGTCTGGTATATTTTAATAAAATTTAAACCAATGGCAAATGACACCATAGAGCTCTAAAGTCGATCCCCACACTGAAAAGGTTAGAATGCAAAAAAAGGTTAAAATGCAACAACAGTTCCTGCTGTACCTCCATCACGATAATGTTTTTTATCCAAACTGTCGGCACGCACGAGCAACTAAAACTTTGATGAGGAGAGTTTTTGTCGTTATTCTTAGGTGCATGTAGTTATCTATAATTCATCATTGTAGTATACGACAGACTTTCTTTGCCATTGTATATTAGCAGATTTTCATTTTATAGTAGCCGACACTTATACACGCGTTTTTAGCCATTTTTAATATAATAATTTTTATGTCGTCACTTGGGGGGTCGGAACCAGCTTACAGTGTGATGCAATACAATGCATTTTATAATTAACATGAATAAAATTGATTATGTTGTAACCGATTAACTTCTGCTGATTTGTTTGTGAGTATTTTTCATTCATTTGAAGTTGAAATTGCTGACGTAACGTTTCTAGTTTCAAATGAATGAAAAACAATATTATTTATGAAAAAATAGACATCTCCCAAATTCAGTTATTTTAACGTAAATGATCAGCAGGGTGTAAATGATCAACAGGACGTAAATGATCAACAGGACGTAAATGATGAACAGGGTGTAAATGATCAGCAGGATGTAAATTATCAACAGGGTGTAAATCATCAGCAGGGTGTAAATGATCAAATGTGCCTAAATGATCAGCAGGGTGTAAATGATCAGCAGGATGTAAATGATTAACAGGGTGTAAATGATCAGCAGGGTGTAAATGATCAGCAGGATGTAAATGATCAACAGGATTTAAATGATCAACAGGATGTAAATGATCAGGATTTTATAAAGGATCAACAAGGTGTTAATGATCAGCAGGGTGTAAATGATCAGCAGGATGTAAATGATCAGCAGTTTATAAAGGATCAGCAGGGTGTAAATGATCAGAAAGGTGTAAATGATCAACAGGGTGTAAATGATCAGCAGGGTGTAAATAATCAGCAAGATGTAAATGATCAACAGGATGTAAATGATTAGCAGTTTATAAAGGATCAACAAGGTGTAAATGATCAGCAGGGTGTAAATGATCAACAGGATGTAAATGATCAGCAGTTTATAAAGGATCAACAAGGTGTAAATGATCAGCAGGGTGTAAATGATCAACAGGATGTAAATAATCAACAGGATGTAAATGATCAGCAGGATGTGAATGATCAGCAGAATGTAAATGATCAACAGGATGTAAATGATCAACAGGATGTAAATGATCAGCAGTTTATAAAGGATCAACAAGGTGTAAATGATCAGCAGGGTGTAAATAATCAACAGGATGTAAATGATCAGCAGGATGTGAATGATCAGCAGGATGTAAATGATCAACAGGATGTAAATGATCAACAGGATGTAAATGATCAACAGGATGTAAATGATCAGCAGTTTATAAAGGATCAACAAGGTGTAAATGACCAGCAGGGTGTAAATGATCAACTTGGGTGTAAATGATCAACAGGATGTAAATGATCAACAGGATGTAAATGATCAACAGGATGTAAATGATCAACAGGATGTAAATGAACAGCAGTTTATAAAGGATCAACAAGGTGTAAATGATCAGCAGGATGTAAATGATCAACAGGGTGTAAATGATCAACAGGATGTAAATGATCAACAGGATGTAAATGATCAACAGGATGTAAATGATCAACAGGATGTAAATGATCAGCAGGGTGTAAATGATCAGCAATGTATAAAGGATCAACAAGGTGTAAATGATCAGCATCAGCAGTTTATAAAGGATCAACAAGGTGTAAATGATCAGCAGGATGTAAATGATCAACAGGGTGTAAATGATCAACAGGATGTAAATGATCAACAGGATGTAAATGATCAACAGGATGTAAATGATCAGCAATTTATAAAGGATCAACAAGGTGTAAATGATCACCAGGGTGTAAATGATCAACAGGGTGTAAATGATCAGCAGGGTGTAAATTATCAGCAGGATGTAAATGATCAAGAGGATGTAAATGATCAGCAGTTTATAAAGGATCAACAAGGTGTAAGTGATCAGCAGGGTGTAAATAATCAACAGGATGTAAATGATCAGCAGGATGTGAATGATCAGCAGGATGTAAATGATCAACAGGATGTAAATGATCAACAGGATGTAAATGATCAACAGGATGTAAATGATCAGCAGTTTATAAAGGATCAACAAGGTGTAAATGACCAGCAGGGTGTAAATGATCAACTTGGGTGTAAATGATCAACAGGATGTAAATGATCAACAGGATGTAAATGATCAACAGGATGTAAATGATCAACAGGATGTAAATGATCAGCAGTTTATAAAGGATCAACAAGGTGTAAATGATCAGCAGGATGTAAATGATCAACAGGGTGTAAATGATCAACAGGATGTAAATGATCAACAGGATGTAAATGATCAACAGGATGTAAATGATCAACAGGATGTAAATGATCAGCAGGGTGTAAATGATCAGCAATGTATAAAGGATCAACAAGGTGTAAATGATCAGCATCAGCAGTTTATAAAGGATCAACAAGGTGTAAATGATCAGCAGGATGTAAATGATCAACAGGGTGTAAATGATCAACAGGATGTAAATGATCAACAGGATGTAAATGATCAACAGGATGTAAATGATCAGCAATTTATAAAGGATCAACAAGGTGTAAATGATCACCAGGGTGTAAATGATCAACAGGGTGTAAATGATCAGCAGGGTGTAAATTATCAGCAGGATGTAAATGATCAACAGGATGTAAATGATCAGCAGTTTATAAAGGATCAACAAGGTGTAAATGATCACCAGGGTGTAAATGATCAACAGGGTGTAAATGATCAGCAAGATGTAAATGATCAACAACGCCTAAATGATCACCATAGCTTAAAGGTGTGGTCAACTGTCAAAATACGCGGGACAATGTGGTCCCCAGAATGCAACAGTGGCCGCTGAACATTCCACAATGACATATCACCCCACATCCACAGTTATCAGCCAAGATAATAATACTATATGCGTTTCATACCCATTCTATGAGGAAATAATTCACTATTTCTCTTATGTGGGCTTTGTGTTGTGACACAAAAGGCTGTGCTACCGTGGGGCTCTGGAAACAGTTGACCCCCAGCATATTGACACTAAGAGCTTTCCCAGCCAACACGGCACACTCATCAAATGTTGGTTTAATGTCGGCCAACAGCGCAAACGTTGGTCTAACATTAAAACAGCATTGGGCCAATTTCTCGTTGGAGTAGTATCTTGTAATCAGTTCAGTCCCTTATATAAATGCTGTCAAAGTGTACTCTATAGGCTAATGTAGGCCTAATCTTGAGCCATCGTTTTCAACGCTGGACCAACATTGCGCCAACATTGGTAGCACATCTTGTGTTTGCCGGGGTATGTTTCCTACATGGGAAGACGTATGGCAAGAAATAAGTCCCATAGCAGATTTAGTATGGCACTGATGACTTGCCATACCGCACCTGGACATCGGGGGGGGGGGGGGGCGATCTGGTATTGGGACTGCCGCCTGAAAATGAATGGACGAGCGGGCGCCGTGTGGTCCGTGACTGAGGGGAGGGGGACACCATCACGTGACCAGTCTGACTCCACTGCAAAATACCCGACAATTAAGATATGTTAACGCGTATTTGATTTAACCCTTTAGATCTTTTTAATCTGTTGCATTAACAGGTTAAATTATTGCTATTGGGAATGAATTGAGCGTTTAAACATAAATGTTTGCAAAATGTTTCGTCTTAGATTAAACACATAGTTATGAGTCATTTTCACCCACTTGAAGTTGTGGGTCGCGGTAGCGAGACACAACTTCAAGTGGGTTAAAATTTAAACATTATAACTAGCGTATAAAGACTTAATGTCGGATATTTATCAAGGAGATTGTGCACATACAGTGCTTCAAAATGTTCAAATGCCTGTAGTGAGCAGTTCTGTCTATGGTACTCTTTAAGGTCATTTTCATTAAAAGTAGGGTATACTCTCAACTTCGTGTGTTCTTCTGTCTTTGACGTTGGTCCTACATTGCATACATGTTATACAAATGTTTTTGCTATGGCTATTGCTTACTATTACCCTTTATCATGATTACCCGCCAAGTTATAGGACGGGGGCCCTAGGGTAGTGGTTAGCACCGCTACCTTTCACGCCAGAGTTCGGGGTTCGGTTCCCGGACTCGGCGGTTTGAAAGAAACAAAAATGTTTCTTCCCCATCCACGAGTGAAAGTCAGTATTGTGGGGAGCCTCCGTGACCGAGAGGTAGCGTGCTCGACCTCAGACCGCCAGGGCTCGAATAAATTTCGAATCCTGTGTCTGGAGGACAGTGTCATCTCAATCATCTCACCATCCTCAGGAGGTTTTCCTGGCCCAGTTTAGCCTATATGTGCGCAAAGGTGGCCTAAAGCCCGATTTATTTCATTTCCGTCAAGTTATATACTAGTAATTTATTTTTCCACCAGCTAAAAGTTGTGTCCCGCGACCGCGACCCAAAACATTAAGTGGTTGGGAATTACTCTATGTCTTTTATTTGGGACCAAACATCAGCAAAAAATTGTAAATCCTAATATTTGAATATGCACATTTCTTTCCCAATGCCTGTGATTTAACCTGCTAATGAGAAAAATAGAAACTATTATAGTCACGATTTGAGGTGATAGGATTAAGTTCATGGGACGTGACGTAACAGGATAGGGGTTCGCCGCCTGATATAACTATGACAAACATTGCATGGTAACTAATATTTTGTGTCTTTTTCCCTCGTGACGTGGGCCTATAGATGGCACACAATTAAGGGCCTGACAAAATAGCATGCCTTGAGGCTACACATGCCCATGGATCGTTAGATGTAAACGTACCCCGGTTACATTAAAAAAGTCACAAGTGATTTTGTATGCAAATGGCCGCCAATTCCGGTACCCGTGGTAAATGATGCTAAGCTAAATCGAAGAATAGAGGACGATTCCGCTCTGACACGACACGCTGGTCGAACGTTTGTTTGTTAGTGAGTTACGGTGGAGTACGTATAGCCTGGCATTACACCAACGTTTTCCAAGTGTTGTTTCATTGGATGGAGCCTCCATAATCGTCCTTAGTTACCAATATGGTGTTTGTCATGGCAATACCAAATGCACATATAGCCCGGGAGACGCACACTGCTGTTCAAAATGACATGCAACGTTAATTTGAACATCAGGCATTAGTCAAAATGCAGCAACTGTTTACGTTACAAATGAGCAGTTACTGTCTTTAGGCTTTGACAAGCAGTACTAATTTATCAAGTTTTATATAGTTATTACTTCTATCTCATTTGAAACCGGGCTACGCAAATCCTGAATGATTTTGATACTATTCTAAACCTTATCATCTCACTCATTCAGCAATTACCAGGTACCTTGAAATACATGAATACGAAATTATTTAGGGATACAAACACACACAAAACAGTAATACTGAGCTCTATGATAAGTTTCAGATTTACGAACACAGGCTGTAAATATAGTGACTTATTGTATTTAATTTGTTTCGAAAACTCCAAAACACGCGTTTATCAGTAATAAGTCATGTAGTATTGCCCTGTCTAAAGCACAAACGTGTACTTAACTTCTGACGCAATACTATATTGTACTTTATCGACGAAGATCATCCTTTGCGCCGATTACATGCAATGACATAAAGAGCTTTAATAAACATACCACCCACCCTACCCAAATACGGCACCCGCGTGTAAAATATCCTATATTGACAAGAAAGTCAATATTGCGTTCGCGGCAATCTGTAAAATGGACGCATGACGTGACATCGGTGAAAAGCCTTGGAGAAGATAGATTTTGAAAAAGGCATCGGTTGATTGCTGGCCCATCGTATAAGATGCTGGCACAGCTGTGGGCCAGAATAGACCTGCTGAATCGGATTGGTTGTGAAGTACCAACAAAACACGTGAATGTGCCAAGGTCGCCATTCTCCCCTCTCAGCTGGGATTGCCTTGATAGGGCGAGATTTGGTGGACAGCCTGCTGGGGATCGCTGGTATAACGCTGTCACGCTGCTGGGCCATGGAACACGTTGGCCAGCAGCGTGATAGTGTTGAATCAGTATACAATGAGGCCGGTGCCTCTTGTACACATTGATTGCACCATCCTGCAGGTGGTCAGCGTCGCTCAACGAAGATCTGTCCTGTCCGAAATCTTGCAATTCAGGATCCAAGTGGATTGATTGATGATGGCTTTAGCAATCGCGATTCTAAATTGAGGACTGTATTATAAATAGCCCATCGAGATATAATTAGCTTACAAAATAAAGGACAAACGCAAAAATACGACTCTGGACTCGTCTGGAGACGCTATGCATTGAAATATGGTTCTCTTGTAACTATCCTGTATGTGCAGAGTAGCCCATTTGCTATTTTGTACGTACAAGATAAAAATTCGGCTACTTCGCACGTACCATATACTATCTTGTACGTACAAGCTCGCATAATAACTATCGTGTATGTACAAGGTGGTATCTTCTACGTACAAGATAGCCGAATTGCTATTTAGTACGTACAAGATAGTATCTTGTACGATGTAGCAGAATTATCTTCTACGTACAATATGGTATCTTGTACAATGCATGTCGTCTCCTTCGTACAAAAAGCTTATCTTTTGAAATACTTTCCGTCACGTCATTATTAGGGACAGAAATGGGGTTGATGCTTGGCTACCTTTGCTATTACATATGTTACTTGTTCCATTCATGTGAAACTGCACTAGCCCATGTAATTCCCATCGTCAGATTTTTTTAAAACTGAGCATATTAGGCCATATAGATTTCCGTGACCTTTTATTTAGTTTCAAACTGGCTTGAAAACATGCATAGGCATATTATATACAGAATGTTAAACAAATTAAAATAAAAACAAAAATCAGGCAACTTTCATGTTTGCTGTAGACCCGACTCTAGCCCTCTCACTCTCAGCAGGAGACATATAACACTGCTGAATGTGTGTACGTATGTTTGCTGGGGAACGTTGGGAAGGCATCATATATACAGAAACTTTGACTGCATTCCAACAAACGATGGAAAAACCCGTGAATTCGCCACTGATTCTCGAAACATTATATTGCAGTATTCTCCGTCTAACCAGACCGGCTTCACACGTAACACTGAATCCATAGGTAATGTAATTTTGCCGATCCCCTTCTAATTTCACAGACGTAGATAAGAAAGATGGACAGCTCTAGACATCTGATAGCGAAAACGTTAAGCTTATGTTCCGATCACTAACATGTTGGAGCCGCTTCTAGAACATTATCAAGGAAATCTGTTCACGTGTCGCAGAAGTATCAACAACAATAACGATATCATATCAAGCCCTCGATGCTGCACCTCCTGTCAAATCGTATTATGTTGGCGCCGCATACCGATTCATGACAGTGTTGACAGCAATAAAACAACATTGGGTCAACGTCTCCTTGGTAAGCACTGGTTGTTCCACCATTCCCAATCATCAGAGAGTCCTTGGTATACTTCGTATACGGATCACACGCTGTCGCATGCTGATCCCTATATTTAGGCGGGAACAGCCGCTCAATAGGCTACAAAGACGCCAATAAACACATCTTACAAGCTCTTACTCACAGGTTCATGGTATTCAATAAGCGCACCTGGAATCCCAGATGAGCGCAGTGGGTAGAAGCCCGTGACCAGGCGACGCAATCCTTTGGTTTGGCCTCCCTTAAAGAGTGGTTTTCATTTTAAGAGTAAAAAAACAATAAAAAAAACATTGTGTGTCAGACATCTCAGAATACAGTTCGAAGCTCGAATCCTGTATTTGGAGGTTAATGTAATTTGATTATTATCTCACCATTCCCAAACATGGTTATTCTGACCCAGTTTAAACCTACATGTTGATAAAAATCCCATTGTGAACGAAGTGATTGGGGTATGCTAAGACGAGATAGGGAAAAAAAGAAATCGCACTCTTTCTGAAAATCAAAGTGAACGTTGACCCTGTTTAATGCTGGCCAAAAGCCGCAGATGGTGGACAAGCATTAAGTATTCATTGCGTATGTTTCTGTATTAGTGGGTTGAAAAGTATGAATACATCAATCCAATAGTATTGATTTGTACTAGCATTGCGTTATTTTATATCCAGCAAATTTTAACCCTTTCAGTGCAGGGACCGTCTTCATAAGTTAGAATTTGATGTCTGCAGTCGTCAGATTCTGACATATAAAGACGACCCCCTGAAAGAATAACATGTAGCATATTTATATTGGTTGTAGACTCATAACATAGGTATTCAAAAGAAGCAGAAAGAGCTAACTAAGACATTTATGATGATTTCAAATTGAAAAAAATTCTTTGGTTTCCATGGTTTAATTAAATTTAATATATTTTTTTCGAAATAACATTTGGTATTCAGACTTTATCATGCTCAAGGAGATTAATATTCGTTTCTTTGAAACCTGAAAACCAGAACGGGGGACGAACCTTGAAGCTGGGGCTTGACAGGCATTCGGCATAACCACTACACCATAGCCTTCGCCCCACCAGCCCCAGTAATCAATCTGTCCATCCATTATCACACCGGTAGGCAGCTACTTCTAGCCCAATTAAACCATGTACTCAAAATCGCCATGGAAATATTGAATTCCTGGATTACTTTAATCAAGCTGTAGGATGAACTCCAACGCTGGCTCAATGTCGGGTCAACGTCTACAACGTTGACCCGACATTGAGCCAACGTTGGAGGAGTTAGATCGATACGTGGGATGGTGAAGCCAGGTTATTGATCGATCTGTCATTATTAATTCTGCGGTCGTGCGTGGCTGTGATCAGAGCCACTATTGCTGAGGTCTGACTTTTTGTTTCCTAATTAGGTTTCTCTGTATTGTGTACGCACTCATCAGACAAGGGACATTGACCCATTGTTGGATTAATTGTGGGAAAACGTCGCAGACGGTGGGCCAACAATAACTCGACATTGGATCAGCGTCTCCTGTTTGCTGGAGTGGAGTCAATATAGTGCACAGAGGCTGTCAGATATAAACCAGGAGATCAAACATTACTGATGTGTTAACTCTTTTGAGACTGTTCATAATGATTTTTTTTATAATATTTTAAGTATTTAACTATTACAGCGCGGGGGTAGACTTTAGTCGTCAGAATCTGACGCCTGTATACGTCAGATTCTGACGACTAATGTCTATCCCTGCACTGTCAGAGTTAAACTATTTATAATGGCCGGAAGACAGTTTTAGTCATAGGTATTCAAATGAAGCAGAAAAAGCTAACTAAGACATTTATGATGATTTCCAGTTGAAAAAAACCGCTTTGATTGCGATGTTTTTTTTCACAAATTAATTTAGTCCTTCAAGGGTTAATGATCGTTCACCAGTGATCAATTTCTATAGGGCAGTCTCAAAAGAGTTAATTGAAGAACAATCAAAATGTTTTAGTCATTGTATTAACATTGTGCAATGGTCATCACCCTTTGAATGAGATTAAAATCATCAAGTCTATCAATATTGACAGCTTTGGTTATAGGAAATACAAACTAATACAACCAGGAAGGTTATTTTGTTAATTAATTAAAGGCTTCCGAAGTTCTTATTTTTCACTATGAGAAGTTAATTTCTGCCGCAATTGGACCCACCTCTATTCGGATTGACATGATCTGATTGTTTTTAATCCATAGTGTTTGTAACGAAAGCTCAGAAGATATTTTTTGGGACGGAATATACCATATCTATTCAGGAATTAATTAACTAATTTGAATTATTCTATAAGATACCTAGATACGATTGGGATATTACTATCCACCCACATCTCATATCAGGCTGGCGTCATTACATAGTGTTCTGTATGGTGTTTGAAGGTGAAAGTAAAGGCCATAGAGCTCTTATCCACTTCTTCTTCTCATGAATGACTTATTGATGCAAGGTGGTAAATCATATCAATTTGTCATGCAAAACGACTTAAAATCACTTTTGTTCAGAATTGCTTTTCTAAACACGATAAACACAACAAAGGGAAGCGTGGCTCCCCAGTTGTAGAGACATCAATAATATACACACAATGTTGCAATTCAGCAAACACAATACATTGCCGCTACATCGGTTCAATGTCTGGTCACCGTCTGCGACGCTGACCCGACATTGAACCGACATAGAGGGAGATACATCGTGAGACATAAGATACGATTATAACCAGGTCACACCTCACTTGTAAATTATGCCCTGATCACGATCGGTTTGCGATCGCATTTGTGTGTGTTTAACTTGACTACGGTCTTATAGTCTATCTCGCCCACGACTGTGGACATTTTTTACTTTTATAAATTAAGTTGATAATAAATCAACTTGATATTTATCGTAAATGGATGACTTTTAGCACCTCATGCATTTCAATCTGCCTCAAATCAATTGAATTTGCACCAAGAAGTGTGCATGCATGTACACAGCTCCTGCGCGCTGAGACGAGGCAGTCGTCTCAAAATGGGTGATCCAAATGTTAGGCGCGTGATTGGTCGATATGACTATATCGACCAATCACGTGCCTGAGATCGTGGTCAGTCGTTTTGATAATACGGACTGGCGTGGGGAAGTACCCAGCACACACAAAACATTGTATAACATTTGTAAAACGACGGGCCAACGTCTTTGGCGTAGGTCCATCATTGTATAAATGTTATACAAATGTCTTGTGTTTACTGGGAAGTAAACAATGCGTAATTAAATTATGACCAGACTTCAGCTTAAGACCCATCAGCTGACTGTGATGGATGAGGCAAAATCGCGTCTAGAAACAAGCTATCAATTTACGCTGGATTGTCGTGAATGACGAGCTCTGTTTATTTTTAGTTCAATTTTGTAGAATGTGGTGTGAAGTAAACGTGTTTTCCTATCCATGACATAGGGCACAGATGGTCTAACCATAAATTACCCAGCTAACACGAGGCATTCACCCAATACTGTTTCAATGCTGGGCCAGCGACGGCGACGCTGGCCAACATTGAAACAGCATTGGTTGAATGTCTTGTGTTGCTGGGATGATGAACATTAGACCCTCTGTGCCCCATGTCATCTATTTATCAACGCTGGGTATGTGTAAAAGAAGGTATCTTTAAATTCCACAGCAGCTATGTGAAACAATCCACCTTTTGACCTGACTTGGAATTTAAAAAAATACACCAGCATATACAAGTCGTAATGGGCAGAGGAGGAATGTTTAACCTTATTATATTAGTTACAGCGCGGGGATCGACTTTAGAAGTCAGAATCTAAAGTCGATCCCAGAAATAAAAAAAATAAAAATACTCGTATCATAGGTATTCAAATCAAGCAGAAAGAGCTAACGAAGACATCTATATTGATTTCAAATTGAAAAACCCTTTGGTCTCCATGGTTTACCCCAAATATATTTCAGCGTTGTAAGGTTTAATACAACAGCTCAGCAAACACGAGAATCTGAAACTAATTGTTTTAACTCTTTAACCGCCGGTGCCGCATATATTCGGTTTTCATTTTTTATTAGCACATTAAGCACCAGCTTTTAAACATGTTAAAGATAAAATATGACATCAATCAGCAATATCTGAAAAGAGTTGACCTTCATTTTTGTCAAATCTGAATCATTTTCACTCACTTGAAGTTGTGTATCGCGTCAGCGAGACACAACTTCAAGTGGGTGAAAATTCAAATTGAATAATTTGGCGGTTAAAGGGTTAAATGTTAGGCCACCGTCTATGATGCTGGACCAACATTAGAGCAACATCGGATCAATTTCCCATGTTAACTGGAATAAGAGGAGAGTCAGACCCCACATCGTGATATTACCCACATAGGCATTCACACAGTTGTGCAGTTGTGACGTATGTGGATATATGCCTAATTATATTTACGCCCACTCACATGCATGGCAATATATAGATTTCATTAATTTGACGATCATGTCTAACTTAAGTCATTTCTTTCTACAGCTATATCTGAACAAACAGGTGGCGCTGAGCCAATGCTGGGTTAAAGTTGAACTAGCGTCGAAAACATCGGCCCATCATCATTTCGTGCTAGCTGGGATAGCACAGCACAACACTTATTGCTAAGTTTTATTCAAACTGTAATATATCATTAATAAGATTTTCAGCTATTGTTAAATGAGACATTTTGGTAACCCATGCAGTCTAAAGCGTCGCTCATGAAATGTATGTTGCCAGCTGTTTTAACATCTATACCTATATAAGGTCCCCCGTGCAACGTTTGGGTAGTGATTTATTTGCTTATATGTGAATCTGAAATCATTTAAAAAGAGTAAGTATACCTAGAAGTCAGGTATATATCTGTATCACATATGGAAATCAAAAAGTTCAATCCGGAAAATGTGAAACGGGTCCAAGATGTAAACATCGGTACAATGTAATTACAGATGTGCATTATCCTTGTTATATTTAACCCCTCTGATGCTGGGACGTATATAACATACATTTTAATCATGTTTTACCCTTAAACCGCTAAATTAAATAATTTAAATGGTCAACCACTTGAAGTTGTGTCTCGCTACCGTGACACACAACTAGTTTATAGTAGAAAGCATACTCATTCAGTCAGTACAATTATTCAGTATATATGGGACATGTCTATTTTTCATAAATATAAATATTTTTCGTCATTTAAAGCTTGTGTTTGCGTTAGCATTGCGTTATCAATGTTAAAATGAATGTAAAATAGATGTAAGCAATTCAGCGAGAAAAGGGTATACAATGACATATTAATTGTTTAAACTGGAATAAACTCTGAAGGTTCTTGTGCGATGGCAAAAATAAAATAATTTTCTATATATATATAGGATTTTTTTTTCGATTAAATCTTTTTTATGCATTTTGTCTGATCACCTTCTGTTATCTATCATATGCCCTGCAACATTTATTGTATATTGTACTGTATATAACGTCTAGTATATATACATACAAAAAAAAACAATTACAACACTTACATTACAAAATCTATACGTTTGTTTTTTCCAAGCCCTTACATCTTATCGCATAAAATACGTTAATGTACATGTATTGGGGGATTGGTTATTTCCAGATGTGTAGCTTAGAAAAAGTAATGTCTGGGCGGGCGCCTACGCCCTTATAACTTATTTAAGCCTTAATTAGGCACTTCAAACCGGAGTACTATTGTCGGGTAGTCTTCTCCATCAAGGTTCACAAGTTCACTTGCGAAAGCCATCAGTGCACGGCTGTTGGTCTTGCCGGATAACAAATTCACAACGTAAACAATAAACAAACACATTTTAACCTTTTTTAACCTAACGTGATAAGTACGGTCTTGTTTCCTTTTTGATCTACATTAACAACATTGATTTATTTAAATCTACGGCCTACATTGCGTCCCCTTGAATATAAAAGGGTTTATCTGCAACTGTGTAAAGTGACATATACACTCTTTCATATCCACGGGACGAATTTGTATGTTCTGATCTGGAATACACGATTCCTCACGTTATACAGATTATGTATAACGTGAGGAATCGTGTGAGATTAGTCCGTCATTGATTTATTTTACATGTCCATAATTAATTAGGATCGTCTAAATTACCTCCGTAATTTGTGACCAATTTTCATTTGGCGGCTAGAGTAAAAAAAAATTAGTTTAACGACCTGAAATGATATATTTCTATATATTTATATATGTTTTGGAACCTTGCATTTGTGTCAGCAATGACAGCTTGATATGAATGAAAAATGTTCAAACACAAAGCAGCGCTTTTAAGAAATTATATGCTGCATCCTGTGTCCTCGGCAATACCTGACTTGTGAAAGAAGATAAATCTAAGTCGAAGTGCTACCTTTTATATCAGTTTTTTTTTACACATTTACGGTAAAGAAAACGGGCGATCATTTGGCATTCGTTCATTCATTCTTTTCCATTTCTGCCCTGCAAAGGCAAAAAAGCAGTAACTGCTTACTTACAAAGTAAGCAGTTACTGTTGCAAGGTTGATCTCACAAGGTCTTAGTACAGCTGAGTCAGCAATCAATGTGATGAAGTGCATGCCTGTGGGCTACCACTGAATGAATAAATGAATGAATGAGCTAAAAAACGGCCTAAATGATCACAGCATAGAGTGGATTAGGTGATGGAGAGAGTGAGAGAAATACTGGCAAAGTGAGTGAATAGTCACCTCCCATTCGTCTTCATTCCAATGACAGCTGGGGCCGTATTCTCGTACAAGTTATATCGCTATATCGTAACTTGTACGAGAATACGGGCCCTGTAGATTATATTTGCCTTATTTTTAACTCTTACAGCGCTGACATATTTTTGTATAAACCATGAAGCCCATTGTTTTGTTCAATTTGAAATCAGCATATATTCTCACTTAGCCCTTTCAGCTTCATTTGAATACCTAGTCATGGGTCTAAGGGCATTTGGATGGCATCATGCACAAGTGGGCTAACCCACATTAAAAAACAATGAAAATATATGTCATTGATAGCAACAACTTGATCAATATACGAGTTTCACATTAAGGGCTAGACCATTTGGTCACTGATTTTGCTACCTTTTTAAGTTAATTTGTATTTGTTCGTTTTATCCTGTATTTCATGCTGCTGTGCGATTTTTTCTCAAAATCGTCAAAATGTGGGTTAGCCCACTTGTGCATGATGCCATCCATTTATAAATCTGACGTCTAAAGACGGTTCCCGCGTTCAAAGGGTTATGCTCTGAGATATTTTAAGATAAAGGCAAAGGTAAAGGTCTATAGTCTGATATCAAGACTAAAGACCTATCATCCTACTTTACAATTCACCCCCTGGTCACTAGACCAGTTCATTCATCGTTATTGTGCCATTTCAACTCAACGGAGAGATATACAATCCTGCAGCAATTTCGGCGCATTGAACTTATCGTGACATTACCATCCCCGTCCTACCAGGTACTCATTATCACCTGAGTCAAATGAAGCATTTGAGGGTGAAGTGCCTTGCCGAAGGTCACAATATCGAAACAATGTCCCGAGATTGAGAGGGGAGAAACATGATATTTCCCTCTGAAAATTTTGGCGAGATTTCAAAGCATTCTGCATAGGCACATTAAACAGAAGCCTTTTATCCCTGACTACTGTGGGACGTTCCCTCATGTTATGCTTTATTTATACCATACATTATATTGGATGACAATAATACTTGTTTGCTCTCAATTTGATAGCTCATATGTATTTTGGTATCTTTTTATCGTTTTGCCTGGCTTGTTTATCTCAATAATGGGCCGTACTGTAGGCGACATTTTCAATTGATTATGTTCAGTGGACTAGATTATGTCCAGAGAATCAATCGCGTGTCACCTGGTGCAGTAGCGGGGGACAGATTCTAATAAAGGACATGACACGTCATTCCTGCCAATTACAAATATAACAATAATATTGATCCAAAGAATCCAGAAGGTTGTCCATGATATGCTGGAAGGCACTGAAACCTAGTGTGGGTAACAAGAAGTTTTCATTTCGTCGTCATTTCTTCTTGACACTTGTCTTTTTAGGACTGTGAATCAAGTTTCTAAGCAAATAAAATATTACTGAAAACAATAAATTAGTTTTGAGGACTGATACATGATCAGTTAAGCCATAACCCACTGATCTCGACTATAGGCGTTTTTAGTCCGTTTTATCAGCTGATCAAATCACCGATATTGTTAAAGAAATGTGTGTTTAAAAAAAATGCAAATTACTGGTCTCAAATTAAACAAAATAGGGGTAATTTCCACCCACTTGAAGTGGTGAGTCGCGGTAGCGAGACACTTGCTACGTCAAATGGGTGAAAAATTATTGTTGTAATGCATGTATTGTGTCAAGGGTTAACCCTTTAACCGCCGGTGCCGCATATATTCGGGTTTTCATTTTTTATTAGCACATCAAGTAGCAAATTTTAAATATGCTAAAGATAAAATGTGACATCAACCAGCAAAATTTGAAAAGAGTTGACCTCTATTTTGTTAAATCTGAATAATTTTCACTCACTTGAAGTTGTGTGTCGCGTCAGCGAGACACAACTTCAAGTGGGTGAAAATTCAAATTGAATAATTTGGCGGTTAAAGGGTTAATCAATTAAATTAATTATTGTGGATATGTAATTTTTTTCAGAAATAGCGATATTTTTTGTCACTTGAGGCTGGTATTCTATCTATCTTCAAATAAATGACAAATACAAACAACTCATTCATCAGGACAAGTGGTAACATAGAATTGGTGGAAGTGGTAACATAACATAGAATTGATAGGAGTGGTAACATAACATAGAATTGGTAGGAGTGGTAACATAAAGAAAAAATTTGCAGAAGTGGTAATATAACTTAGAATTGGCAGAAGTGGTAACATAACATGGAATTGGCAGAAGTGGTAACATAACATAGAATTGGCAGAAATGGTAACATAACATAGAATTGGTAGAAGTGGTAACATAACATAGAATTGGCAGAAGTGGTAACATAACATAGAATTGGTAGAAGTGGTAACATAACATAGAATTGGTAGAAGTGGTAACATAACATAGAATTGGTAGAAGTGGTAACATAACATAGAAATGGCAGAAGTGGTGACATAAAATAGAATCGGCAGAAGTGGTAACATAACATAGAATTTGTAGAAGTGGTAACATAACATAGAATTTGTATAAATTATATAAGAATATTTCGAAATAATGGTAAAGAAACATAGCTGCACAGGTCTGACGCTATCAGGCATTTCTTCTCTCGCGTCACCACTCTCGTCACAGCCTCCGAATTAGGTCATTATTTAGTTATTGTGCTGAATTTAAAAGGAGATATTATGTGTCTCTGGTCACGCGCTTTGTAAATCCAGCTCACTGTCTCTATCTTCAAATTATCAATAAGCATGGGAGCTATTTCCCATTGAAGATCGAATTTATATATTTTATTTTTAACCACGATGAGTTCTGTCTTGCTTCCGCCACCACAAATTCAAGTGCGTAACATCAAGAAAATAGTTTGATATTTGATATTTTTGATACCAAAAATGTTTCTAATACCAAATATCTATATTTCACCTCTGATGATCGCGATTCGATGTACTAATATTTAAGAAAAGATTAAAAACACTAGGTGTGATTTGCGCGTGATTAGCAGTCAAGGACTAAAGTGGGTCAAGTTTAGCGTCATATTGATATAGATCAATAAATTATTCATCAATTGCTTCAGCATGGGGTTAAGCATGGGAGCAAAGCTGAGCCAACCTGTCGTTTTTTAAATATCTTGCGCAACGACCAAGATGCAGCGTTTGAATGTCAAAAGTCAACAACGGTGCATGAATATTTGACAGATTGTTGCTAGAGTTACCAGGAAACACGTGCGCCTTTTCGCGGCCTTAATGCGCGTCCGCGGGACTGTAATTAGATCCGGGTACAGCTCGTCCCCGAGGCGTTCGCGTGCGGCCCCGCTGATCTACCATCAGATTACTTTCCATCAGGCAATGATCGGCGAACAATCCATCTCTCATTCGGTACATTGGATCTTGTGTACCGAAAATGAGCTTCAGCTATGCCACAGCCGCCGACAAAAAACAATATAGCTCTTAACAAGGACGTATAGATCGAACGTCCTCAGGCCTACTAACATAAGCCATACAAATAAAAAGTAATGTTCCATCTCGTATAGACAATACATGTTATGAAAAACCACATAATTGCACCGTCAGTAGGCCTACTGACCATTCTCTGATTTTTATCGTCACATCTAGTATCTGGTATTGACATGGTTAATGGATTTTATCGGACCACGCTTGGAACTTCCCTATATACATGATATACAGTCATAGAAAAAAAGCCTCATGAGAATGGAACGTGGGCATTGAACCAACGCCAAGCTAACAATTAGTTTTGCTTGAAAGCCCCCCCCCCCCCCCTATCTGGATGATAGTGATCTTTACTCATACTAGATGACCTACGTGATCCCGTCATTACCTGCCAACTAACGTTGTTTACCATAAAATCCCCCCCCCCCCCATACAGGCGAATCACATCAGGCGAGGTGCGCCATTGATGCTGACCAACGTACCCAGTCAAAAGCCTGAGTATTCAGGCCTCTGACCCGGTGTAGTGAGTGCTGTGCGTAATATTGAATGGACTGATTTAATGTTATACACAGGTACTGATATCGATGGATGTCATTGAAAAGTCATATCGAATTTGTCAACGTATTTGCCACCTAACACGAAACACTTTCCCAACATTGAAACAACAATGGCTTTATTGATATGAATTTTTGTAGAGAATCATTCAGAATCAGAATATATGTTTGGTAAGAAAGTTTAGCAAAAAAGACCACGGATCTCAGAAGCACACGCGAAATAAAATGGCTTCTCTCTGATTTACATTGCAATAGTTTTGGTGATAATATTTGTAAGTGTTATGTATTTGTTTCTAAGATACTTATACAAATAGATCACAGATCGAATATGAGCGGTTACCAATACTGTCACGGTTTACTCAATATACACCGGAATGTCACAATAAAATAAGTACTTAATAACATTTATCGTAAAAAAAAATTATCACCTGGATTTTCTCTTTCAGTCTTATCAAGCTGTTTGAAAATAAACTATTTCGTTCTTTCTTCTATCTTAGTTATCTCAGTCGAATAATACATTTACTGTGACATCGGTTGACACTCCTCTATGCTTATAAATGTACCTATGGTATCAGAAAAAACTAAAAATATTTGTCCTATTTGTTTTTGATATCGTACAATAAAATAGTCATTAACGGATACGCATGACATCTGCGGATCATTTGATCTTCCCAGGCGCCTACTATACTCTGCAGCCCTGATAACCAGAACAACCAGAAGTTATGGCTTAAAATAACCAAGCCATTACTATTTGGTGGTAACACTAACAGGCTATTTATATAATCCATGCACCTGGTGTCAAGCGAGGTGTGACTTCACATAAATATTGATTGGTTGTGGGGCGGTGGAGGGTGTTATTGACAGGGTGCCAGACCATCCCAAGGATCTCAAACCACAAGGGATCCTTGCACATACGCACTGCGCTGGCCTGATATTGTATAAGTAATGGGCCAACGTCGAAGACGTTGGCCCAATACTTATGCAATATTAGGCTGATGTGGTCCACAATGTTGTTGTTTTCCCTCGGAGCTGAATTCCTCCTGAACGAGCGGGGGGGGGGGGAGGGTGCAAGTTGGGGTCAATCACTTCAGGTCTTCGATTCGCTTTTCAATGTGGAGGTTGGGTGACGTCACGGATAGTGGCCCTGATGCAGTGGGTATAGCTGCATGTCTGTCACGACCAAGAGGTCGCATGCTGATTCTCAGACCACCAGGTTCGAATTTCGAATCCCATTACCAGAGGGCAGTGTCATCTGATTCATCTCATTGACCTCAGATGGTTCGCATGACCCAGTTTAGCCTATCTGTCACAAAAATGGCCCACATTTTCATTCACTCACTCGTGTGCGATTCACCAGCAACGTCAGCTTGCACAGATTATGATTTCACTGGTGTTGATGTTGGCACAACGTATGGCACGGTGACCTAGATTTTCGAATCCCATTACCAGAGGGCAGTGTCATCTGATTCATCTCATTGACCTCAGATGGTTCGCATGACCCAGTTTAGCCTATATGTCACAAAAATGGCCCAAATTTTCATTCACTCACTCGTGTGCGATTCACCAGCAACGTCAGCTTGCACAGATAATGATTTCACTGGTGTTGATGTTTGCACAACGTATGGGACGGTGACCTAGAGTGATGCCGTGCAGAGCCTAAATGTAGCATCTGCTTCCTTCACAAGTAAGCATATACTGCCTATTGGATTTGCAGAACAGAGTGAGTCACTAATATTGCTAAAAAAATGATTAATAGATTGCATTTTAGAGGCGTTCCTGAAGATGTTTTGCTAATTGATTTCCTCCTTGACATTTTGAGGAATTTTATTAAAACTTATAATTTATTTTTATACACTGCTGTAACACAATCTCTGGTGGTACATAATGATTAGTAATATCAAGGTCTTCCTAAAAAAAGGCGTAAGATGTCGGTTCAACATCAAGCCAGCATTGCGCGAACGTCTCGTGTTTGCTGTGAATGATTCACGATAGTTACTAGGTGACTGTATTTGTGGCCCAGGTTAATGTAGTTGAGCCATGGGTTTTTGTCCATATAATATGATCCGATGATTACAAGCACCTCAAATTCAGAGCGCATGGGTAAAGAGTATTATGTGAAACTCAATACCATTGACCTCCATTGTTGTCACCTAGCAATCTAATACAACGAAATATGGAGGAGTCTTATAATTATAACTTTATTTTCACCGACCGACCGACCGACCGACCGACCGACCGACCGACCGACCGACCGACCGACCGACCGACCGACCGACCGGCCGGCCGGCCGGCCGGCCGACCGACCGACAGACAGACTGACTGACTGACCGACCGACAGACTGACAGACTGACTGACTGACTGACTGACTGACTGACTGACTGACTGACTGACTGACTGACTGACTGACTGACTGACTGACTGACTGACTGACTGACTGACTGACTGACTGACTGACTGACTGACTGACTGACTGACTGACTGACTGACTGACTGACTGACTGACTGACTGACTGACTGACTGACTGACTGACTGACTGACTGACTGACTGACTGACTGACTGACTGACTGACTGACTGACTGACTGACTGACTGACTGACTGACTGACTGACTGACTGACTGACTGACTGACTGACTGACTGACTGACTGACTGACTGACTGACTGACTGACTGACTGACTGACTGACTGACTGACTGACTGACTGACTGACTGACTGACTGACTGACTGACTGACTGACTGACTGACTGACTGACTGACTGACTGACTGACTGACTGACTGACTGACTGACTGACTGACTGACTGGCTGGCTGACTGACTGACTGACTGACTGACTGACTGACTGACTGACTGACTGACTGACTGACTGACTGACTGACTGACTGACTGACTGAATGAATAAATGAATAAATGAATAAATGAATAAATGAATGAATGAATGAATGAATGAATGAATAAATGAATGAATAAAGGAATGAATGAATGAATGAATAAATGAATGAATGAATGAATGAATGAATGAATGAATGAATGAATGAATAAATGAATGAATGAATGAATGAATGAATGAATGAATGAATAAATGAATGAATGAATAAATGAATGAATGAATGGATAAATGAATGAATGAATGAATGAATGAATAATTGAATGAATGAATAAATGAATGAATGAATGAATGAATGAATAAATAAATGGATGAATGGATGAATGAAGGAATGAATGAATGAATCTCTGTATTGATGGTTACACGTTTGTAAGGAAAGATAGGTTACACAAAAGAGGAGGTGGTTTAATAATGTATGTCCGCGATGGCATCTCATACAGACGTAGAAAGGACTTAGAAGGACTTATTGAAACTGTATGTATTGACATCAAATATTCAAATAGATCTATTTTACTGACTTCAGTCTATCGCCCACCAAATAATGATAATAATAGTGATTCTACACAACATTGGTTATCTAATATGGAAGAATCTATGTATAAAATTTATTCCGAAAATAAACCAACGATATTAATGGGTGATTTCATGTCGGATAAAAAAGATAAACTTCAAGAATCTTAAATCAGCCTTACAACTAATATACAGTTAAACCAGATAATTAAAGAACCCACGAGAGTAACAAACACCAGTGAAACTCTTATAGACCACATTTACGTTTCCGATGATCTCCCCGTTTTATATAGCTCTCCTATTAAGTATAGTATTAGCGATCATTTCCCTGTATTTGCTGTTTTTAAAATGACGAATATTGATTATAACAAAAATGATGGTCGCCATAAAACCATAACGTATCGGAAATACAATAACTTCAATTCTGCAACATTCTTGTCGGACTTAAAAAACGCCCCCTGGTTAACTAACGGTGCTGAAAACATCTCAATGGATCAATATCTTCAAAGTTTTATTTATACTTTTACTAAAATAATAGACAAACATTTACCACTAGTCACTAAACGTATAAAACGACCAAAACAACCAGAGCGGATATCAAATAACATCTTAATTGCTATTAATAAGCGAGAAAATGCAAAGAAAAACAAAGATGAACCAAATTATAAGTATTGGAGAAATGAAGCCACAAAGTTAATACGAGATGCAAAGAAAGAATATTATTCGGAATCAATTAAACGCTACAAAAACGACCCAAAAAAATTATGTAAGGTATTTAATGAACTTAACAGCAAATCCAACTTTTCTAACAACATTAAAACAATAACTTATGAAAACAAAACATTTACAGATGATGCTGATATAGCAAATACTTTCAACAAGTACTTTACTAGTGTGTCTGAAAAATATCTAAATAAAGAAAAAAGTCTATCTCCAAATCTGAAGAAACTGGAAGCTTTTATTACAACGAAACTACCAAAAAACATTTTTAATATACCATACATAACAGAGGATTTTGTTTATACATTTTTGACCAGCCTTGATAATAATTAAGCGACAGGAATCGATAATATATCATCAAAGATTATTAAAATATCAGCCCCAGTAATTACGAAACACTTAACAGAAATTTGTAATCACAGTATCCGTAACAGCTGTTTTCCGTCGATCTGGAAAAAGGCAAAAGTTACACCACTTCACAAGAGAAACTCAACAGACGACCCAGAAAACTACAGACCTATATCTATTTTGCCCTTTTTGTCTAAAGTTCTTGAAAACCATGTACACAACTCATTGTACGATTTTTTTCTGGTGAATAATCTTTATCCCCTCGACAATCAGGTTTTCGGACCAAACATTCTTGTGAAACAGCACTTACTGAAATGACTGATGATTGGCTTAGTGCCATGTACAACAATGAATATTGTGGAGTTCTTTTTCTAGATTTATGCAAAGCTTTCGATCTGGTTGATCACGATATTCTACTTAGAAAACTAAAATTATATCAACTTGGTGAACAATCCCTTTTTTGGTTTCAATCCTACCTTTCTGATAGAAAACAATCTGTTAAAATCAATGCGACATATTCAAGCGAAATATGCAACACACATGGCGTTCCACAAGGCTCTATATTGGGTCCCTTACTTTTCTTAGTTTATATTAACGATCCTCCATTAGAAAATGCATGTGGTAATTGCAGATGGTTCAACAATTACTGTCCGTGGCAAAGAGATACACTTTGTCAAGGAACATTTATCTAATGAAGCAGTACGTACGAACAACTGGTGCTATGAAAATGGCATGGCTTTAAGTTTTGAAAAAACCAAAGCAATGTTAATCCTATCAAAAGCAAAAGAATCACGTTTAGCTGAAACTGAAATAGACATCAACATAAATAATAACGGCACACAAATAAAAAATACCAAACAAGAAAAACTCCTAGGTGTGCTTATCGATAATAACTTAACGTGGCATAGTCAAGTAAAAAAAAGTTAAACAAACAATTGCTTTCAAGCTGTCTATTCTCAGAAAAATAAGACATTATTTACCTGCAAAGACCCGTATTTTGTATTATAACTACTATATTAAACCACACCTACAATATTGCTGCACTATATGGGGACAATGTAACAAAACTGACATATATTCAATAATAAAATTACAAAAACAATCCGCACGGCTTATTCTGGATGCAGATAAGTATTCCCCATCTAGTCCTCTGTTCGATCAACTTGAATGGGATACTTTTGTTAAAATTGTTCAGGAAAAACAGGCCACAATGGTATTCAAAGCTCTAAACAACCTTACCCCTGATTATATATCTAATTTATTTAAACCAACATGCACAAACACGAATCATTCTTTAAGATCGAAGACAAGCAATAAACTCCATGTACCAGCAGTTCATCACAAAAGCCTTAGGTTTAATGGTACAAAAATCTGGAATTCTCTATTCGATAAAGCACGCAAAGCAACGACATTAAAATAATTCGTACGCGAATACAAAAACGGAAATAAAAAGTAGTTACAATATACATATATCAGCTTTATTGTGTTTGAAATAATATATATGTTGTCTGCAATTTTGCTTTAATTGTACTCTCAAATGTGATTTATGTATGTGTGTTTGTAGTTGTCATGTTTACAATGTATATACTGTATATATATATGTGTGTATATATATGTATGTATGTATATATATTATATCAATACCATACATTATTTTATGTAAGTTATGTAATATGAGGTTAGGTATTGAGTTATATAAATAATGCCCAAGTATATTTTATTTTATTAATTATTTCCATGTATACAAATCAATCATGTAAATTGTTTTACTTCAAAATGATCACTTCTTCTGTAGATGTTTGTAAAATTATATGTTGCTGCCAAATAAATTGTTAAATTTACCATGTACACGAATTTAAATATATGCTATTATTACTATTTTATATTATATAAGTAAATGAATCATACGAGTTGTGTATATATTATTATATTATTTAAATAGATGTATATATAGATGTATGTTTTTTAATGTTTATGTATGAGGGCCCTACGGCGGATGAGCTATGCTCAGTGGGTTGGTACATACATGTATGTATGTTTTTAATTTTTATTGATTTTGTACGTTGTTGTATATACCTGTACCCTCGCTAAATATTTTATTATTATTATTATTATTTATTATTATTATTATAATGAATGAATGAATGAATGAATGAATGAATGAATGAATGAATGAATGAATGAATGAATGAATGAATGAATGAATGAATGAAGGAATGAATGAATGAATGAATGAATCAATCAATCAATCAATCAATCAATCAATCAATCAATCAATCAATCAATCAATCAATCAATCAATCAACTGAGACTGCCCTCGAGATGCAAGATTCGAGATAGGAGCCCTGGTTTATAAGTCTAGGTGTTTTAACTCTTTAACCGTCAAATTAATTAATTTGAATTTTTATTCACTTGAAGTTGTGTGTCGCTGACGTGATCCACAACTTCAAGTGAGTGAAAATTATTCAGATTTGACAAAACGGAAGTCAACGACTTTCAAATATTGTTGATTGACGTCATGTTTTATCTTTAACATGTTTAAAAGCTGTGGATTAATGTGATAATATATTTTTACCAACCTGAAGTTATGGGTCACGGTAGCGAAACTATTTATAAGAAATGTAGGTTATCCATCTAAATGTGGTTTTCTTGATAAAAAAAACTTCTATAAACAGCTAAGAATGTAAATTCCAAATCATAAAACAAATTTCAGTGCTTCCTGGAAATCTAAAAATCCCCGATAGTTTTTTATCATTGTGTCTCGTACCTTATCTTTCCGCCATCAAATCAAGACATCGCAGGTTAAACTTACACTATAAAAATCGTCTGGATCTGAAGTGTCCAATCCCGGAGCGGTGTGGCGGAAAAAGGAAACCCGAGGTGACGCCGGATTCCCGGTGCCACCAGTCCCTATTTCCCCCGAGATTGAATTTTTGTCAAGGCCCTTCCACGTCAAATCTGATTATCATCATTTGGTTACGCTGATGTGTCGCGAGTGTTGTAACACTCGCTGTCTCAATGTTGGGCCAGCGTCTGTGACGCTGCCCCAACATTGAAACAGTATCTAGCCAACGTCTTCACTAGTTACCTCAGTTGAAGGTGGATTGAGACACTTTGCTCCGTGTATGACAATGACCCGTGACACACCCACAGTGACAAGTCCACATTATAATGTCAGAACCCTTAATCAGGTTGTCAAAATCATTTTTAATGCAGCACGACTGTCTTAAGATAAATCTCAAGTTTAGCTTTGTTCTTCTTTTATCATATGCCTATGGGCTATCCCAGCAAACACAAAACATCTGTATATTATTTGTACAATGTTGGACCAACGTCGAAGACGTTGGGACGACGGATACTACGATTTCACGAGCGATAATAAAGTCAGATTCCTTATCTAGAGGAGTTGATCAAGATTTATTTTTATCTGCCTGCATAGTGATATATGATAGTGCCCCGCTATAACCTTATATAGATATGTATTTATTGACGACGGCAAGTCTACGTAAAATTATGCTTCATTAAAATGAACAGTATAAAATATAAATGTAAATGCATCTACAACAGGATTAGTTCTGTAAAATCACATGAAAGACGACTTGAAATCAAACTTGTCATTATAAACATTATGTATTTAAGGAAGGAGAGTGTTTTCAAAATATACTTAAAATAAAATTAGTGAATGCTGTCGTGATATCGCGTACCATACATGTAAATTCTACGACGATGAGAACAGTATCGTTCAGTCTGGGAAAATAGAGATACACGTCCCAGTCAACACAAAACATTTGTATAACATTTATATAATGTTGGACCAACGTTAAAGATGCTGGGCCGACGTTGTATAAATGTTTCACAAATGTTGTGTGTTTACTAGGACAATTGCATTGTGGTCCAGATGAGCTTTTGTTGATTTTTTCGCATCTAAATATATTCTAGGTTGGAAAGTGGATGATAAAATTAAATGAAATGAATGGGGTTTTAGGCCACCTTTGTGCACATAGACGCTAAACATGGCCAGAATGACCTCATGAGGATGATGAGATAAATGAGATGACACTGTCCTCCAGACAGTATTCGAAATTCGAAAACTTGAAGGCCATAGTGGGGCTCAAACCTGCGATTTCCGTCTTTCCAAGCAGGCAGCTTTAACCACTGCACCAGGTCCACCACCATAAAGTGAATGATGCCCTGGATAATGATACAAACTAATTTGGATAAAATGATTTAGGTAATTCTGTTCATCCAGCTATATAATCTGGGTAAAGTGATTAATAGGTAAAGCACCTTTTCCAGATATATACAATGGGTAAAGTTAAGTCACTTTATCCAGATTATTTTGGACCAAGTATAGTTGTTAACAACCGGCCAATCAAAAAATGACTCATTCTGTCACATGAGAAGATCAGCTTATCACCTTCGTCATTCAGTTGTTATTCAAATTAACCCTTAAATCGCTGAAATTTTTGTATATAAACCATGTAGACCAAAGTGCTATTTTAAATTTGCAATCAGTGTCTTAGTTAGTTCTTCCCGCTTCATTTGAATAAATATGTTATGGGTTTACTGCCATAATAAATATTTTAATTTTTACTGTGGGGGGGGGATCGACTTTAGACGTCAGAATCTGACGTCTGTAGACGTCATATTCTGATGTCTAATGTCGATCTCCACACTGTAGTGTTTAATGGATAGAATACCATATTTTCAAAAGCCGTTGACGCAGAATACGATAAGTTGCTGGGCGCACTACTTCTTAGGTTACCTTTTGTGTGGAGAAGGTGAGCGCGGAATAAAATATGATCAGTTGTTCACACCCGAAAGTATTCTGAACACCCAGAGATACGTCCGCGAAGAAACAAATTTTCAGGGCAGGTCGGATACTATTTGCACATTCTCCGGTGATTTATTGAAGGTATTTGCATAGGATTTTTTCAACAGCAACACCTTATTCTCTGTTTTATCCACGGTTTTTTTTCTGTCTTTTTTGTCCCTGCATCTGGATGTATATGCTGCATAGTTTCTTGCTTTAAACCCTCACATGTATTTGCTCACTGCGGGGTATATATTTCTCATGAGTCGTTGTGTTTGTCTTCTAGCTTTTTGACGTTTCTCTACAGAGACGATGTACATGCCAAACGAACTGCAGTCATTTCCTGCTCAGTGCTTGCCGAGCGAAGCAGGATACGCTAACCTAAAGCTGGTTCAATGTTGGGACAACGTCTGACCGATGGAACAAGAAACAGCATCAGGACTGGAGCTGTCCCCAGCAGGATACTTGGGCTGGTAAAAGATGAGTCTTCCTGGTTTAGAAGAGTTGCCAACGTGAAGAACATGTCATTCAAAATAGTGGCCATATCTACAGCTCTGGCTTCGTATTTTCCTACAAGTTACGATAAATCGTAGGCTTCGGATTGGTCGAGATTGCCATCTCGACCAATCCGAAGCATACGATATATCGTAACTTGTACGAGAATACGGGCACTGAAATACAAAGGCATTGGATATACGTAGAAAAAATGAAATGAAATGAATCGGGCTTTAGGCCACTTTTGTGCACATATAGGCTAAATTGGGCCAAGAGAACCTCCTGAGGATGGTGAGATGAGTGAGATGACACTGCCCTCCAGACACAGGATTCGAAATTCAAACCCTGGAGATCTGAGGCCGAGCACGCTACCTCTCGGTCATGAAGGCTCCTCACAATTCTAAGTGGATTTCCGTAGAGCCAAGTTGATTCCAATGCGGATCCACTGTAAGCTAAATGGATTGGAGTGACAACCAATCTTGGGACATAGAATAAGTTTTTTTCTAATCTCAGGTTTTTCGTTTGATCTGTCCCCTCACATAATACCCAGTCGGAGACGTTATCAGCTGAGATATGTGAGGACGCGCCCCTTTCTGAAACGGAGGAGAATAATAAATCTGACATTTAATAGAAAATAGAAGTTAGAAAATACTTGGAGAAAGATTAATCAGCTCGCCAACTTGTGAATTTCTGTCCATGCACTTAATGGGAATAATTACTGACATGAACAATCGGACCGATACTTTACAGACTGAATAATTTAGAGACTACACTCTAAACAATATAGGTTCTTCAGAAGGAACCGATTAGTACTATTACCATGCAACCCCAGGAGAACCCTGCAAGAGTGTAATCAGACTGCCATTTCGTTTCTTTCTTGAAAGGTGCGAATGTCTTATACCTCTGAATAACGATTACCGCCCGTGCATAAGCGAATCGTATTGTGACATGTTGGGCATTCAATTTAACAGGTAAATTGGGCAAAGGGAACAACATAAGGGGGATGTAAGTAGAAACATGTATAAAATCATTTCAACAATCACTCACAGACCCTTGCTAAAGGGGATGACCACGCTCTATCTGACCGTCACGGTCTAAAGCGGCGTAAAGTGATCGAGCTTTGTGTGGACACATGCAGATTTATGCGGGTGAACGCTACCCGCTTATTCTGTATTACAAACTCGCCGGGATCCCTTTCTATCCTTTGGACAACATGCTGAGCAGTCCGGCTATCCCTTGATGGATCACCTGCCAGGTCGCTTCATCAAGCACTCTGCGTGGGAGAGTTACCAACCAATTGGCACACGGCGTTGTTGCGACGTTGAATCAACGTCAACGACGTTGATTCAACGTCGCAACAACGCCGTGTGCCCAGTTGACAACGTCTGGCCTCAAGGGTAACCACGCATATAATTCCGTGCGGAAGAGTTGCATTTTCAGGGACAACACCTCGCCCTGTGGCATCCGCCATATTAAAAATCTTAAATTTTGACAAGTGTGGTGATTTGCGAATTTGTACACATCATGCATATCCACAATCGAAATAATGTTTATCGCTAAATAAGTGGCTATCTATGTTTTGCGACGCTACAAGCCCGCGAGCTGTTTATTTTCGCTGATTTATCTTTAGCGCGAAATTCGCAAAAAACAGCAGACCAAGCGAATATTTCGCGTTTTGAGTTTCATCGTCCAGTGAGTGGTGCTTAGCCGTGGAAAATCCGCAGTTATTGCACAATCGCCATTTGTTGGCTTCTACCTTTTTCCTCTTCTGTCTCAAGTGTTCCTGGCTGCGAGATGTAAAGGATCAGACGTTGCTGCTCCATTCATCGGAAACTAACTTCGTTTATAACAAAACTGACCTCTATTCAATCTAAGAGTATTCTGTGAAACTCAATAGCCTTGACCTCCAATGTTTTCTCAGAGCTAACTAATACAATGACGTATGGGGGGAGCTAGATTAAACTCATTTGTAGGACATGCATTTTTAAAAACGTTTTCAGTAGCATTCCCGATCCATATATGATTTTTTTTTAGAATCACTCATATGGGTTGGTAGGCATCCACCCCTCCCACAGTATTATTGTGTTATGGTGTATGTTTAAACATTAAATCCAACAAACAATTCAATCACATAAGAGTTTATGAAAAAAAGAATATGTTCCTGTATAACTGCTAACCTCCTCCGCGTGATCCGGCTCGTAATCCGGAATATCCCCAAAATGTAATGGTTTCCCGGTAAACACAAAACATTTGTTTAACATTTATACAATGCTGGACCAACGTTGAAGATGTTGGGCATGCTGGACACATGTTGGACACATGTGGACAGACACACAAACGAACCAACACGACGAAAAACATAGCCTCCAGTCCTTTGTCGGAGGTACGCTCATTTGCCTAATTGTTCCGGCAAAACAGCTTTGCAGAACCCATTAGTATTAAGAGTGTAACTCTATAATATATTCGCAGCATTGTATGCCTTGTGCTCATGATGTTTTATGCCATGTGTAAATCCAATACATTTTTCATACGAGATGATATTATGCAGGTGTCTAGACAAAAGAGGTTTGTATTTACTTGGAGGTCACGAGTTGGCTTGACAGCTGGATTATATCTCCGCTTCTGTTTTATTCATCTTTCTACTTTAAGCAATGAGGTTGTACATATTTCATATGCACAGAGGAACCAGCATATTTATTTATAGATCAGTGGATTTAGAAAGATAATCTGATTGTAGCCTCGGGAGGGGGGGGGGTTACGTAAGACATAGCAGGGGAAAACAATCCTGTTTCGTAGGAGGATTTCTTTAACCCTTTAACCGCCGATTCCGATTATATGGGGGTTTTATTATAAGCACATTAAATACCAGCTTTTGAACATGTTTAGGATAAAACGTGACATCAACCAGCCAGACTTCAAAATCGTTGACCTCCATTTTGTCAAATCTGAATAATTTTCACTCACTTGAATTAACTGTTGTAGATCTCGTTAAAGGGTTGAAAATAGGGCAAATAGGGAGATATGGATCATGCAATACTGAGTACTTTTAACTCTTTAACCTCCATGATGCCTCAAAGCATCATTTTGTCATCATCCCTGAAGCGTGACTCGATTGCCTATGTGCACCTGACGGCTTAAATCGAAAATTATAATAATCATCAAACTACTTGGCAACCTTCCTTAATTTGTCGCCCACTTAACGTCATCTTCATCCACTACAAGTCGAGAATTGCGACAGAAATTCGCGGCTTGTAGTGGATGAAGATGACTTTAAAGTTGTAGTCTGTCGCGCGCGATGTCAAAGGTTAAACTGTCAATATATTCGGATGTGAATTCCATTCTTCGTAAAACATTAAATATTCAACGCTTGATTTGTAATCATTCGTCACTGTACTAGGCCATTGTTCACTAATAATTTGCAACGCGAGAAATGATGGAGATTTCTAGTTCTGCCTCTATTATGCTATTTGCTTTGAAGTCACGGATTGTCTTGACAATTGGATTACTTATCCATGTGTCCACATGTGACTCCCTACCAAACAACCAGCGTCAGCACAATATTAGCTCAATGTTGGGCTAGCGTCGCAGATGATGGATTAACATTAAATCAACATTGGGTTAACGTCTCGTGTTTTCTGAGCCAGCAAACAATCAAGTATGGGAAGCAATTCCGGGTAAGAGCAAAACGTTGAATCATTATGGTTTAATGTTGACCCAGCGTCGTAGATGGTGGGGCAACATTAAACCAAGATTGGCTCAACGTCTACAACACTGGGTCAACATCAAACAAACATTGCTCAACGTCTTGTATTGTGTTTGCCGAGCTGTACTGTGACAGGTGTTTCTGAGCTCTAGTATAAACTTAAAACAGGGGCCCAAAAATTCCAAGTTTACCATTTCGTTCCTTAAATTAACCATACAGTGATTTGGTGATAGAGATACAATATGTAATCAGATGCACACATACTAACCCTTACAGAGCGGGGATCGACTTTAGACGTCAGAATCTGACGTCTGTATACGTCAGATTCTGACGTCTAAAGTCGATCACCACACTAAAATAGTAAAACAGTTATAATGGCATAACATATGTATTCTAATGAAGCGGAAAGAGCTAACTAAAACATTTATGATGATTTCAAACCCTTTGGAGTTAAACATGGTTATGTTGGATATTAATACCGTAGACGCCTTCCAAGACATCCCAGAGAGATAAAATCAGATGCTAGCATAACCCCCATAATCGACACAATAATCCACAAATTACGGAGTGACATCACCAGACTGATCACTACAACTCATTATTATCCCCACGGTTAACCAATTTCTATTATATAACTAGGCATGTAGCACGGGTCTTCTTGTAGTCTGCTACCAAGTGTGTTGATGCACACCAGATTTTGTAAAGCAAAATTACAGTAACCATGTATTCGTAGTTGGTGGCCTGGAATGAAGTCAAATAAATGGGTTTTTAGGCCACCTCTGTGCACATATAGGCTAAACTGGCCAGGAAAACCTCTGAGGATGTTGAGATGAATGAGATGACACTGCCCTCCAAACACACTGCACGCTACATCTCTAACAGTGAGCGGAGAAGAAACATTTTGTTTCTTTGAAGCTTGAAGGCCAGAGTGGGGTGCGAACCCGCGATCTCCGACTTTCCAAGCAGGGAACTTTAACCACTGCACCAGGACCTCCGCCTTGGTGACCTGAACACTGGTCTGAAAAAGGCCAGAAACTGGTATCTCACTCGTTAGTTTTGATTGACTCAGTTTGAAAGCTCCTCTCCTATTGGCCGATTACAATGTCAGTTTTCCTGATCTCCTTTTCACAACATGCATGCACAACGACCGGTAAAAGCCGGAGATGTGCGATCAACCAGAGGGATCTTTCGTTGGTGTATGGAGGCCAGTTAATTTCTAGCCTTTTTCATACCACTGTTCAGTAGTTAGGTTGCCTGAGTGAGAAACATCGCGCGTCGTATGGTATGTGTCTGTGCAGAGTTGGTCCAACGTCATACAACGCTTCCTCAGAATTGAACCAACGTGCTCTGAGGTATAAAAATTAACATTTTAAATGAAATACATTTATTATTGCTGACCATGTCTCTCCTCGACGTGTCACTATGGATGATCTCTTATGTGTGTATACTGAACACTTGATATGAGCGGCAGAGAATTCTGGTAAATAATCACCCAAAACGGCGTCCCAAGGACGTCCATCTGACAATGTGCTCGCAAAAAGGATTGAGCTACCACTCAACGCTGTTTCACTGCTGGGCCAGCGTCGGAGACGCTGGGCCCGCATCGAAACAACGTTGAGATTGCTGGATCCAGAAGATGTGACAATTGGATTACTCCCCCAGGCAATGGCCTTGTCTATTCTGTAACGACAGACGTAAACAGATGACGCGTGTATATTTAATAATAACGTGGGGGCGAAAAACAGAATGATTCAATAGTTTAACCACTCAGGGAAATGAATGATCAAAGAACGTAGATATGTAACTTTTTTTCTCACAAGAGTTCCTGAAAATTGTTGAGAGGGTGGTGCGTCATAAATAATACGTGAGATAAAAGATGCGACAAACGCATGCTCGAAGTCGGGGAGAAAGTGGAGTGCTTTTAATGGCTTTAGGTCGCTAGCTCTATGTAGATATTATTTTTTTTATGTGGTCACCCAGGAAATAAAAATCAAATGTTTTGTGTTTGCTGGGAGCGTACATCCAGTTTGAGCACGGTATATTCTGAAGCATGATTTACAAACCCCCACTGGTGGTGCGATATCAGATGTTCTGCCCCTCAGCTATTGAGATGGTGAGCTACTAAATTTATAAGATACATTCCATAAAACATGGAGAAGGTATAGGTAAAGGTGCCGGTTTATAGTCTGATATTAAGTCTGAGAACCTATCATCCGACTTCCCATTTTACCCCCTGGTAACTGGATATGTTCATCCGTGTGATATTTCATCTCCACAGAGAGCATGCAGTCCTGCAGCCATTTCAGCGCATTGAACTTATCGTACACATTGTCATATTTGTCCTACCAGGTATTCATTTTTACATGAGCCAAGTGAAGTATTTGAGAGTAAAGTGTCTTACTCCAGGACACAACATCGAAACAATGTCCTATCATTGACAGGGGAGAAACATGATATTTCTCTGAAAAGCATGCACCCAGTTCAAAACCGCACGGCATGCAGTGACATCGGAAAGGCGACACGTTTTAGCCATTGCACCATGTACCTCTGACATGAGAATGTGGATCTAGTTCGCGATATTGGAAAAAACAAACATTCATGATTAATACACACCAAGCAATCATTGGAGTTTTTCAAGAATTTTATCAAAATGTTCTCACCTATTTACTGATCATGCTTAATGGTAATACAGCTGGAATTCAACGAAAGAGAGGTATCCTTAGGTCGTTGATATTTTTTATCATGTTTGTAGTGGTGGGAAGCAAATGTTGGCTGAGTGCTTAAATATTGGAAAATTTAAAAATTATAATTGCAAAAGTCTATCACCCAAATAATGAAACATTTGGTCTCAAATTAAACAAATAACAACAATTTTCACCCACTTGAAGTTATGGGTCGCGGTAGCGAGACACAACTTCAAGTGGGTGCAAATTTAAATGAGATACTTTTTCCTGACATTAAATACAGATAACTTAGCGGGAAAAAGAACAAAGTTTCCCGGAATTCACCGCTATATTTACAATCAGGGCGTGGTCAAACACACAGCAAATGAGAGACACTGAGGCATGGATGGCTTAATGTTGGGCCAGCGTCGTAGACGATGACTCAACATTATAACAGCATTGATGACTCAGGGACTTGCAGGGACAGTGATTCCCTGAAATGACTCCTCCCAAACTAACACCGTGCTGGGCATGCCATTTTTATTGCAGCATCATCACAGCTGAGCGCACGGTGATCAATAACTAAATGAGAGCTACGTGCAACAAGCCCTCGAGCTTATTTATAAGCCTTACAGGGCTGAATTTGGAGACCAAAGGTTTTTTTCAGTTGAAATCCTCATAAATGTCTTAGTTAGCTCTTTCCGCTTCATTTGAATACCTATGTTAGGGATATACGGCCTGATGGAAAGCCTCTCTATTGTGCTTCAACATATTATGCAGCGCTTTAAATAGTTCATCGCGAGTTCAGGGTTCGGTTCCCGGTCTCGGCGGTTTGAAAGAAACAAAAATGTTTCTTCCCCATCCACGTGTGAAAGTCAGTATTGTGGGGAGCCTCTGTGACCGAGAGGTAGCGTGCTCGGCCTCAGACCGCCAGGGCTCGAATTTCGAATCCTGTGTCTGGAGGACAGTGTCATCTCCATCATCTCACCATCCTCAGGAGGTTCTACTGGCCCAGTTTAGCCTATATGTGCACAAAGGTGGCTTAAAGCCCGATTCTTTTCATTTCATTTCAAACAGTTCAAAGTGCAAGGATGAGAATTATTATAACCTGTATATGGTCATTTAAATCCTCAAATCAATTAATAGACATAGGCCTTCTGTGCAGCCATCAGATTTCTGGCTGTCACAATAATGGTTCCATGATTGGCTGAATAACCCTTTCAGTGCGGAGACCGTCTTTATACCCCAGAATCTGACGTCTGTAGACGTCAGATTCTGACGTATAAAGACAGTCCCCGCGCTGAAATAATTAACACATTTTAATGACCGTAGACCCATAACCATAATGAATCGGAAAGAGCTAACTAAGACTATTACGACGCTTTCAAATTGAAAAAAATATATTTGGTCTCTACGGTTTATACACAAATATTTCAGCGTGTAAGGGTTCAGAGCGGGATAATTATATAACTACGTGACTCTAATTGGCTGATTAATCGCCAATTTATACATATCTGGGTGCAGTGCCGCACGCGTGCCGTGTATTATACGGTAATCAAACTAAATGTGGCAGTCACGTGTATTTACGATCTACAATTATCCCAGAATCAGCATAATCCTGACATCCCATGTTTCACTGATGTGCTATATACATGCGCCAATGGGTTGCTTAGGTATAAGTCAGACGACCCTTGCCGAAGCCGTACATGTATTTTATTGTAAGTGTATACATAAGACACAGTCATGAAAAATATTTGCAAACTCAAAGTCAAAAAGAAGTTAACTGAGTTTTTTCAATAAACAGCTACCTACAGTCAAAGAGAAGTAACTAGGTTTTTTTTTAATTAACAGCCACATACAGTCGTTTTAATCCGTTTTATTAGCCTATTAAATCACAGTTATTGGGAATGAAAGGAATGTTTAAACATAACGATTCGCAAATAGGTGGTGTCAAATGAAACAGATATCAGTAATATTCAGCCACTTGAAGTTGTGGGTCGCGGTAGCGAGACACAACTTCAAGTGGCTGAATATTCAAATTGCTCAATTAGCAGCATACGGGTTAACCCTCAATGAACTGAATTGTATAATTTATTTAATTACCAAGACTGAAAGTGGGCAAAACACACAATGTTCAATATAAAACAAAATTATGTCAATGTATCAGATTGTATGTCCATTGCTCTCTCCTTCAAATATTGGTCCTTCTCATGTTGAAGGACCAACATGGTTATAGACTTTGCTAAGACCTAAAGGGATTCAGCACCCTCACGTTTCATCTGCCCGATAATTTTGAGATATAAATAGTAGAGATATAAAAGTCGAGCTATAAATATATTATGGATGTGGTTTTGTTATTACCGCAAGTTGTGTAACTTTAAAATGCCACAAATTGATATTGCCAGGATCGTTTTCAAATACAGTTCAACGAGAGTAGTGATGTTATGACATTACCTTTGTCTTTATAGAACCTCATAAATGACGGTTTCAGACAAGTTTTAAAACAAATAAAATGTTACTGAAAAAAATTTACCATTTTTCGTAGATGCACAGTTAATCAAATAATTTAAATTGGGAGTCGTAAAAAACAACTATTGCGTTAGCAATTCTAGCATCAAATGAAGGAAAAACAAACACGTCAGCATGACAAGATATATTTGTATAAACCATGAAGAATTTTTTTATTTTATTTTAAACCATCATAAATATCTATGTTATGGGTTTATGGATTATATATATTTTTGTTCTTTCAATGCTAATTTTTTTACGTCAGAATATGACGTATACGGACGTCAGATATAAAGACGGTCCCCGCGCTGAAACAGTTAATAATAGCCCGGCATTTTGAATATGGAATGTAATTATCCCCCACCATTTACAAAATAATTTGAATCAAATGAAACAGAATTTCAGCAACTTAAAGCTACGAAGCCGACCAGTTTCATAACCTGAAAAATTCATCTCACTTATTCAACACCTAGAGCATTAAAGGTAACCTTCCAATCAATTGCCACGAGAGTGGACCTTTTTCAGAGAGGACTTTTTTTCTATGTGCACTGTCATTAATCTATCGCGGGCACTGGGTGCGATATGACACTTTTGGAATGTACTTGAATTGCTCGAACAATGTGGCAACCGCCTGCGGTGCATTGTGGAATGTCATTCAGGTTCGGAATAAACTGTGCTTAAAATAACCAGATTTTTATCGCCAGGGCCAGTATGAAAATACTTATGTTGTCCTGATCTGTATTCCATTCGAACAAAGGTAGGCCTATTTTGTTTAATGCTTGTCCAGAATATCTAGTGTTTTTTGTTATCGGTTAATGATTGCCTTTATCATTTCAATGACCAACTGTTTTAATTTATTAAACATTGAAAATCGATGGATCAGGGGAACTTTTGCTTTGAAATATCCTAATGATTATTTATAATCTAAAAGCCATCGTTGCGTCAACCCCAGCAAACACGAGACGTCCACCCAAATGTTGGTACAATGTTGCCCACCGTCTGCGACGCTGGCCCAACATTGTACGAGCATTGGGTGAACGTCCCGTGTTTACAGGGCTGGGGTGGATGGTGTGGCAGAGTTGAACCCAGGAATCACTGCATGTGGTCCTGTTTCCACATAATTCCATTGTCGATGGCTGACAAAACCTGCAGCGTGTCTTCTGCAGGAAATGAAATGAATCGGGCTTTAGGCCACCTTTGTGCACATATAGGCTAAACTGGGCCAGGAGAACCTCCTGAGGATGGTGAGATGATTGAGATGACACTGTCCTCCAGACACAGGATTCGAAATTCGAGCCCTGGCGGTCTGAGGCCGAGCACGCTACCTCTCGGTCACGGAGGCTCCCCACAATACTAACTTTCACACGTGGATGGGGAAGAAACAATTTTGTTTCTTTCAAACCGCCGAGTCCGGGAACCGAACCCCGGACTCTGGCGTGAAAGGCAGCGGTGCTAATCACTACCCTAGGGCCCCCGCCCGTCTTCTGCAGGAAGGACACGGCCAGAGCCAATCTGCGAACAGCCCTCCTCCGGCAAGTCATCAAGTACTGGTACTTGTCTGCCGCCACCCAGCTGATACGAGACATTCACCCAATGTTGATATAATGTTGGCCCATCGTCGTAGACGATGGGCCAACATAAGATCAGCATTTGGTGACTGTTTCGTGTCTGCCGCCAATGACACATGGTACTATACCTGAGCGATCAATGATCAGGCGGCCAATAGTCGGATTCACATTAAAGGAGTAGACCACTGTGTACGATCAGCGGTGCGCATCTGAAACGACTACGCTGATTACATAGATAGAGGGTACTTATAGGTACAACTAAAACCAGAAACATACGTAGTGTGGTCTATGCCTTTAACCGTGGTCAATGATTTTCTCTGATTTTTAAGTCAATTCTCAACCAATTTTGACCAATTTATACAGGCATTGTTTTCCAGTGATGCATGCGGTAACGGTCCTGAAAAAACCTTACTTTCTATATGTAGTAAACATGGTAAGCGACGCTCCTTAGACCATTTGTCACGTTATGTAATTCTCAGATAAAGTTATTGGGTCTATACAGGAGCGGCTCCTGTATAGACTCAATAACTTTATCTGAGAATTACATTACGTGACAAATGGTCTAATTTCTGTAATAATATTAATACAATTTCACAGTTGTCGCCACATGACAAAGACATAGTATAGCTTAAAAAGAGTGGGTGTTCTGGAAGCAATATTGAGACTTTACGACCGCGTCGCAGGCAGGCTTGGGGCCAAAGTACTCGGTACTTCGGTACTTTGGTACTCGAGTACCGATTTTGCGGTACTCGTCGGTACTCGGTACTCGTACTTTTAAAAATAAAAGTACTTTTAACGAGTACTTCCGAGTACTTTACGAGTACTAGTCATCTTAAATTGATTCAAAATAGTTCACAGACAAATCCAAAAACATTATTGCAGGATATGGAACATTCAGTTAATGGTTCTTTTACCATCCGTTTAGCTATTATATTGAAAAATGATTTAATAAATACTTTGAAATTATTTCAAAACTAGTCCAATTACTTACATCAACATTTAACAAAAGTGCACTTTTTTTACAATATCATGCTGCTAATAATGCTTGTTCTGCCTTGTATATACTAGTATCCTCGTGTAGTTCACAAGATAATTAAATAACTATTCTTAAAAAAAGACAAGAGACGTTACTTTGGAAAACAGGAATATATGTTGGTATATAACATTTACAAGTGACTATACTATACAGAAGAACTAGTAATCATTGAAGGGGGGCGTGATTTTAACAATAGTGTCGCGAGATTTAAGAATCACACTTACAACACCTCGTTCTTCGCAGCTAATCCCCAGAAAACATGAGGCATTGAAACAATGGTGGTATAATGCTGGGACAACGTTGAAGACTATGTACCAAGATTACTATAGTTTCAATTAAATATCGTTTTTGTTGGGACGATCGATCGGTATTTGCATAATATTTGCACAATATTGTCCCAATTGCGTAGACACTTGGCCGACATTTCCCCAGCACCGGACAAATAATAGCACTTGAGTGAACAAGTAGTTTATAACTGTTATCTTATAAAGCAGTTGAAACTCAGTTTGGACTAAAATATATTAAAACTGCCATAGCTCATACAACTCAGTACCAGTGTTGTGTAGATATAAAATCATCTACAATGTCGGGCCAATGTCCACGACATTGGGCCAAGAATTAACCAGCAAGTACGTAGGTTTAACACATGATATAACAGTACTGTTCAAACAAAGACAACCAAAGTAATTAGACGGCAAACATCACCCTTTAACTGCGGGACACCACTTTTTTTTGTATATCATTATTACAAATCATTTAGAAAGCGGGTCATCCAAAAAAAATCGGATCTTTGTACATACTAAAAAACAAACAAAAAAAAAAGTAGACGAAATTATGCACAAGTTTACAAGACGTCAGGTGTCTAGCGAACTAAACTACCCTAAAATGTACAATATATATACATTGCATCAGGTCACCAGTAAGCAGCAGGTAAGTCAAAAAATGTATTTTTCTGATTTGTCTATTTTTTAATATCGTGATTATGTAGTTTGTCATTTGAAGCTAGAAATTGAGTCAGCAATTATAGCTAAAAAATAGAGAAAAATATAATTGAACACGTTTGTGTCACGTAAGGGTTAAAGGTGTGAGGTTACATAACGAGTCAATTGTAGGTCTACGGCGGCTTTATATAACCCTTTCCGTCCCCGAAATGTGATGACGGACCGAGTATAAAAATAGATACAACACTGAGGTGCTCGTCCTATAAATTGCATACAGATATATTTTTAAACTAATAATAGGCTTATTTATCAGCCAGCGTATGCCCGGGCTGAATCTTGTACGGATATATACATGTATCATGGTAATACATTTGATTTGATATCACAGTCACCAGCAACTGAAGTGTGCCTGTTATCGCAAAGCAATTCTGCCGTGCAAAGCCAAAAGGCATTTCTGTTCACTTTACAAGTAAGCAGATACTACCTTTTGGATTTGCAGGGCAGAATTGTGATCCGTATACCTTTAATAGCCTTGATCTTTTCCATGACACAATGTGTGTTCAGGCTCATTTAAACGTGTATTACAGTGGCGGCCAAATGTTGGCGGCACTGGCCCAAAATTTTAACATCATTAGGACTACTGAAATTTTTTTAAACTAGCGTGTTTTGCAACGTAAAGCTTTAGACACAGACAATTTGTATACTAGCATATGCTTATTTATTTATTATGATTCGCCAAATAGTAAGCCTACATGTAGCATACAATACGTTGTACACTGATTGGAAAATGCAATATCATATTATTGGCTGAGAGATGGCATCACGTAATATCAATAATAGGCCTGCCCCATAAAATATTATTTTCACCACTCATATATATCTATATGTGACCCGACCTGATAAAATAAGTCGTCAGTCGCATATTTTAATATTGCAGTTATTAAGATATCCCGCACCTACACAAAATTACCTTTAAAATGGTATATCACACAACTCTGTAGCGTGTTTACCTCTGAAAATATGACTCGACAAACTCAGAAAAATATGAAGTCTGAAATTGCGTTTTTAAAAAAAAATGGCATTTGAAGTTCAAAAAGGCAATTTGTGCACTTTTGTAAAATACCACACAATTGTCTTAAAATAAACTAAATAGAAAACATATTTTCTTTATAATCATTTGCCAAAGTGCGACTTAAAACTCATTTTGCTGGATAGGGTCACATATATCAACATGAAGAAACATATATTATAATCAATTATTTATTTATTACATTTTATGTAATTAATTGGAGTTTACAACGAAAGTACTCAGTACTTGTACTCAAGTACTTTTCAAAGTACTTGTACTTGTACTCAAGTACTTTTGAAAATCCAGTACTTGTACTTGTACTTGTACTCGTCATTTTTTCAAGTACTTGTACTTATACTCGAGTACTTGTGTCCAGTACTCGCCCCAAGCCTGGTCGCAGGACATGCCACGCCAATCAAATCAAAGCAAATTTATTAACCGCATTGTATCTGTACAGGAGTCAGGGGTATACATTAAGTACATACCTATATATATTATACATTAATGTGCAGTGATGATATATACATTAAAGATACATTATGTATATATCGTATAGATTACACGCATGTACGCATAAACACAAAGGATGTTGATTTTCTTAAAGTAAAAGCATCATAAACAAATCAAGCGGGCCTCTCGCCCGCGTGGATTGAACAAGATATTAAATTGTGTCACGGTGTTGACTTCATTAAAATATGGCAAATTCGTTGAAACATTATCAAACAATGTTTTACGCAGATTATCGCAGATTACGCAGAGCAATTTAGAAGGAAATGTTTTTCATCTTCAATGTCCACATTACAGAATTGGCATATCCGTTCATTTAAAGGTAATTGATTATGTCTTTCAACCTCAATATCTAATTTATGGTCGCTTGTACTTAGTTGTTCTGTGTTTAAAATTGAACACATCTTGTGGATAATTTACCATAGTCGTGAAGTTAACTGTATTTGCTCTATATACGTACGCAATTTATTGGCAGTGCCCATGTTACTATCGTCCAATACGGTGTTTTGTGTGCGTTGATTTATTTGATTGATCAGACTCTGTCTGAACTGCTCAATATATAGTAATTTTGAATCGATACGCCAAGCATTTCCCCACCTATTACTTTTAAGAGTACTTTAAATGCAGGTCGACCACGCTCTTTTATTGGATTGACCCAACGCTATATTATTTTAAATGTAGCTTGTTTTAATATGTTATCGTTTGAAAATGTAGAGATACGCTGCCAATACTCTATGGTGTGCATTCATATATATATTCCCATTGTAGATCTTCTTCTCTCAAGACGGGCCGCAATATTACTACAGTGGTTTTAGATACATGTAGTTCCAATATGTATTCACAAAAGTTCGTATGAATGGCTTATGTTTTGTCTAGACTTATAAGATTTAAAACATGTGGTTCACGGGTATATAATAGAGTTTTTCCATATAGTCAAACCTCTGAATTATATTTTAAAATAGAGTTGATGTAGGCGTCGAAAAGTTTTAGAGCCGTACGTTGTGGGTTTATTTGCAAAATCACAATTTCTTGGATGTCCCTTCTTAATCATATAAAGTGCTGAGCTAGCTTTTTGTGCCACATCGCAACGACCGTCTACCATGGCTAAGACGGGCCACGACTACATATGTAAGATTGAACATGTTCAGTCTTGAAAACATCTTTAGACGCGACGGAAATCGACGAAATCGTTGTCGTGGGAGTGGCTACAGCGCACCGATTGTTTAAGTTTTCCGTCGCGTCTTAAGCAGTCGGGGAAGTCTCTTGCGGTGCGTGGGAGCCCTCAGCATGTCAAAAGGCGTTGTATCTCAGAATGATTTGCGTCCCTTTTTTGCCACCAAGAAAAATGCATTGTACAGAGATCTACTCCTACTCTACTCGTTGCTTCCAAGTTCAAGTTGCGATCAGCCAAAAACACATCGCAAATTCATCGCGAGCACGACTTCAGTGTATTTGTGTGACTTTAAGCCGACAGCTAGGGATAGCCTGGAATTCTGAAGCACTCCGTGGTCCGTCTCTTTTTATTGCACAACAGCTCAATGGTTTCCCTGTGGCGTCGAAGAATAGACATGTAAATGTGTTTGCCATAAGCATTTCTGCGGTGAAGATTTACAAACGCCCACTGGCCATGCTTTGAGTCACTCGCAGATGATTCGTGGTCACTGCCATCCGACACGAGGCTCTCAAGCTGGTTTCATGCTGGACCAGTGTCTGCGACGCTGGTCCAGCATGAAACCAACGTAAAATCAATGTCCCGCGTTTGCTGGGCCATGTCAGCGAACCCTATGGTGTCACAATTTTGTTCTGACATTACAAACTACATCACAGTCGTTAATTCCGGTCCAGTGGCTGATCCAGAGGGAGGGGTCGGAAGGGTTCTGACCCCTGCTTTGAGAAACTAAATTGCCTACACTTCGTTACAAACGTTCTGAGCATCAACATTTGACAAAAATAATTTACAGTTGTGTCTCATGAAAAACCTGTTTGTCAGATCAGAATATTAAGAAACCATTGTTATGACTGTTAAATGTATATTTTTGGGTCATAGGCCAGCACATTTGTCATCGGACCCCTCCCCCTCCTTTTTCAGATCCGCCCCTCGGGCTCAGGTCTAATATTAATCATCACACCGTATGACCGAAATATGCTTAGATCTATTAAATCTGGCTTCGAGAAATTGAGAATCCCCCCTCTTTCTATAAGTATAGAAAACAACCATTAATATTGATTATGCGAGAATGGTCCAGTCCACACCGAAGGGTCTTTTTCATGACATAACCATTGAACGTTGAATAAGAACGTGTTTTTTTTTTGGAAGGCTCGCTCTAGGTCACACGAAGAACTGTACAGAAAAAGCCCTTGGTCACACATTTAATTTAAAATCCGTCGGGTAATAGAGAATTCCATGAACAATGATCTGAGCATACAGGTCATAAATTATTGCAGCTATTTAACTTTTCGCCACAATAGGCTTACATTCAGTCAATCTTGGTGTAATGGTGGGTCACCGTCTCGACGCTCCCCCAACATTAACCCAACATTGGCTAATTGCAGCGTCATAGACGATGTGCCAACATTAAAACAACATTGGTTCAACGTTTTGTTTTTGCTGGAAATATTATATAATATAGTCTAGGGGTCTACCAATAAAATGCTGGTTGAAAAAAGTTAAAATATGCATTCTATTGTATCTCCTGCAACACCTGAAGGGTGGACCATCGCTGACATTCACATTTAAACGTTTTCAATTACACGAATAGATACATGTATGTTTACACTGACTAAACCTGTAATTTAAACTGTCTTGTGGGATCCTTAGAAGACTATAAGAAATGTTAAGTGACTGATAGCAATGATTTAAATATATCACAAGTTCACAACAGTGTCCTTCAAAAGTCATATAACAACAGGTGAAGTCAAATATGTATTCACAATATAGATTCAACACATTCCCAAGTATGTCTCTAGGCTGTCTAATGTTGATAGTCAATAATTTCATTTTCGACACTGCAGAGAAAATGTAATTCTATTTACAATCCTCATGGCAACGATATACTGCATAGCGACACAAGATCAACATAATTATGACGCAGTGATCAATGTGATATGTCAGCACACCACAGCCATCATCCCAGCAAACACAAAACAATCGTATAACATTTATACAACGTCGGCCCAACGTCTTCGACGTTGGACCAACATTGTATAAATGTTATACAAATATTTTATGTTTGCTGGGATTTGGCTGCGAGTGTTGTGGCCAACTTAAGGAATGGTGCTGGATTGCTTATTTTTTTGTTTTTCGTTCATTTAAAGCTGAAATTGGTGAAACGCAATTTCCAGCTCAAAATAACGAAAAATATTTCAATTTTTTTTAAGCAAACATCTTCTAAATTGAGTTACTTCACTAACTAAGCCTCTACCACAAACTATAATATCCATTTCAGTGATATATTATTTGGTTTGGAATTTGCTTGAAACCGCATATATACGGGCGTAGGAGGACAAGGGTTAATAACCCTACAACAGTGGGGAGAGGTGTCATATAGTGTAAATATTCAATTACACAATTATGTTATAGGAATCAAGTTTGGATATTGAAATGTGTTGGATTCTCATGTTATTGGACTCCGCCCTGGGCGAGGGGCCACTTCGTGGCCACTGACTCCCAGGGCTACGTCCAATAACATGAGAATCCAACACATTTCAATATCCAAACTTGATTCCTATTATGACAGACCGACAATAATTACCTTATAAATTCTTAATTCATTTAAAGTCAGTACGAGTCGGAAAAGGATAAAGCTAAAAGATTGAATTCCAATGACATGAATTGCGAGGGTTGATAGAAAATGCGGCAGTTTGGCTGTTCCGAGGACTGAACACACCCCTGCTGTTTGACAATATAGGTTCACTGCTGCTTTTCTTTGTACCACATAGTCTACAAGTATTCACGTGGTACAGTGGTAAGGAGACATGCCTGGAGAGCCAGAGTTCCATTTTCGAATCCGATCATGGATTTTTTTTAAATGAAGGCCTATTTTTACTTATGATATAAATCTGATCAATTATTTCTATATGTGACTGACAAGAATATTTGTCATAACTCCATTTTAATAATTAGCCTAGGCCTATAGATACAGTACAGGGAGGCTAGTACAGGGTAGCCTAACACAAACAGTAAAAGTAGCGCTGCCTAACACTATTTAGTATATAGACCACAGTGACACGGACACGTCGACGACCCAGTAAACACATTTGTACAATGTTGGACCAACGTCGTAGACGTTGGGCCGACGTTGTACAAATGGTGTTATACAAATGTTTTGTGTTTGCTGGGGAGTGGCCTGTAGGCCCACTACTCTGTAGGCTAGACCTATTGTAGTCTATTCGACAAGGCCTAGTCTACTTGTCAAATGGCTTATTTTACTTGGAACCATTCCAGAACAATTAGATCTAGGCTATAGGCCTATCATGAATGATTATACAACGCTCCTAATATAAAAAAAAATGAACAGCTTGTGTCAGTGGCAGTGGTTACCAATGCAGATGCCAGACCATTTGACATGTAGACTAGGCCTAGTCTAAAGGCAGCAATTCTGGACTTCAATTCAAACCAAATAGGCCTAGTTTTATAAAGGGACGTCGTAAGTTACATTGGCACAGATCTTGTCAATTTAAAAATAAAAAGGTCCCTATCAAATAGGATTCTAATTGTAAAGCCTAAGGCCTAACGTTACAGACATGACAGAACTACAGAAGTTATGAAATTAAGGAATGTATGCTAATGTCAGGGGGAGACTGGAACAGCCAGATATGACGTCACTGACATGTGTGAGCTAACACATGTCGGGGGCTGACATGTGTTGTAGAATATAGTATGACTTCTAAAGAGACACCCATGTTATAATTATTTATAAAAATATATATGGGCCTGCTCGATGATCTGAGCATCAATCACAAACAATTAGATTTTCAGAGGCATTTTGTTTGTTTTAAACCATGCTTGAAATCTTCCCAAGGTCGTAGACGGTGAGCCAACAGTAAAACAACGTTGGGCCAACGTCTCATGTTTGTTAGGTAGGCTGCGGGTCTTATAGAACTAGGGCTAATCTGTCTTCTTCATCGAGAGTCTAAAAATAGATTATCAGGTTATCAGGCCAGCTGCTTATCCTATTATAGCCTGTGATCACTAAATTTTAAAAAAATGTCCGAAATGAATCAAAAATAAATATCCACCATGCATGTTATACAGCTTTAACATATTTGGTTTGCTATCGCCCTCGTGCCGTATATAGGCCTAATGTATAATCATACATGCTATCATTTCTTATCGGTAGAATCTGAAGGTATGTTCAATTACGTTACACTTGAACAGGACAGTTAGGCCCCCTACTCTAAGAACCGTGACAACTGAAATGATAAGGCTATTATGTTTAAATTTAGTCGAGTTGAATAAACGCAGACGACATCCTTCTCAGTATGATTTCAATGTTTTGATGTATGTGCATATCCTGGCAATTCTCACTCTAGCTAATGATTACGCATAACGTCCCTTTTGGATGTGGAAGGGTGTATAGGGGAGAACACCCTTAAGCGCACCCCCTAACTAAAAAGGGGGAAACGTCTTTATAACATGATTGAAACAACATGACCACATTGGCAGTTGGTCCGGATTCTGATAAAATATAATTCCTATTTTTTTCTGTATGATTAAGCCATTTCTACTCATTTTATTTGAAAAAAAACACTTTTTCAGCAAGGGGGGCGCTTTGGGTGCACTGTGCACAAAGCGCACCCCAAGTGTTCTTAAAGGGCACCCCCTAAATGTTCAGTGGTTGTTATACGTCCTAAAGCGCACCTCTTGTACCGATACATGTAGGGACAATATAAAATTATATTTTAGTTAGAATATGAATAAACATAACCAAAATAATATTTTTGTCAATTTTTTACCCTAAATAATATAGTATATATAGGCCCAGTTTATTCATTTTGACGGAAAGTAGCCAGACGCAACTGGCTTACTGTGACTAATCATTGACATGGACAGGGCGGTGCGCTTTAGGACAAGCTCATATCCTAAAGGAGACAGATGCTCCCAAAGCGCACCGGGGGTGCGCTTTGGCAGCAAGTTGGGGGTGCGCTTTGGGCACACTGGACATTATTTTTTAAAATGATTTTTGGATCACAGGTTTGACTCACGTTGACTGATTGTTAGCTCTAACTAATCAAGAAAAGGCCAGTCTACATTGTGTTTTTTCAATTTTTTCGTTATCTATAATACTCTTTAAGTAATCACACAATATCTACACTCACAAAATTATAAGAAAAAGAGTGAGTTTAACTGTTATTCTCTTGCGTCCTTCTCGCGTGTGTAGCGTCCTTGCTATTAAGTGCCCAAGTTCAAGGACACACTACTTTATTATCTTCTTCAATTATGAAGTCAATATGACGTCACTTTCACAGAAATATTAAGAAAAAAAGCCAAAAGGTGCGCTTAGGGAACAGGGTGCGCTTTAGGCTGTTCTCCCCTACACCCTTTTATATCCAAGGGGGCAATAACTATGCATATAGATGTGATAGAAACTATCAGTTCAACTTAACAACACGCAGCAAAAAACTGCTGCATCTATTTTTCAGTAATAAGCCTACATTATACTTGTCAGCGCTGCTTATGGAGGTACTGAACACGCGGTGATCCAGATGATACTCGGACAAATAGGGATTGATTTATTTAGGGTTACGCAGTCCGTGGCAGTGGAGCACCGGGATCTGCCTAGATCAGGTCCGGATCCAGATGGGACCACATGGAGATCAAAAGGTTTTACTCAATTTGAAATCATTATAAATATTTTAGTTTGCTCTTTGCGCTTCATTTGAATACCGATTATTATAAATATTTTAGTCTACCAGCGCGAGGATCGACTTCAGACGTCAGAATCTGACGTCTACAGACGTTGTAAATATTTTACTCTTTCAGCGCGAGGATCGATTTAAGACGTCAGCATCTGACGTCTACAGATGTCAGATTCTGACGTCTAAAGTTGATCCAGGTGCTGAAAGGGTAAAAGTAAAATCTTAAAGTAATTAAACTTAATTAATTGCGTCTCGACAAATGCAAGGCATTGGCACAATATTGTTGTCTATGATGTTGCAAACTTTGCTCCCTTTAGTAAAACATCGAGACAGTGTTTGATGATTACCTTTCATTTTTGGTTGTATCATGATTGTATAATATTAACTCTATGATATGAAATATCATATAATATAATATTAACTCTATAATATAAATATCACGACATGAATATCTAGCAAATACGACACATCGGACATATTCTGGGCTAAGGTTGGGCCAGCATTGCCCAACCTTAACCCAACATTACGTCGAGGGATCATGTTTGTTCTGAAAATAGTGAAAACCATGTGTAAATAATACCTTTTTTGCTTTCAATTTATTATAATCTTAGATGGGCTTTTTCTGCAATGACACTGACATTTCTGTTATTCTGTGCATTTGAAGTAAATATTTTTATTTCCATGATAACTTAAAAATAATGACTCAAAAATGTAATTTAATTAATCGTGCTAATTGAATAAAATAAATGATTAAAATTTAATGTGGCCATGGAAATTCTAGTAATGCATTATTATTATTTTATTTTGTTCCGTACGACTCGACATTATTTCACTTTAATCCACATTGATGAACATGATGAATACTGCATGAAGGAAGATGTAATATCAAAAACAAAAGAAAAACGTCTGTGACTGAAACGTCACAGTTCAAATTTACAAATATTAAATTATCAAAACACTTGCATTTTGTCAGTAAAATTTCTAGATTTTTAATACATGTCTGATGTACACTCTTTTATTTGGTTTATGTGATTTGTGATTATATTGGGGATTTTATATCGTGACATTTGCAGAGAGCGTGTTTAAGTAAAATGGCGAAAAGCTAAACTCTCTAATATATCGACAAGGGAGGACCATCGATGCAAGTATCTACACTCATTGAATTCTTTATGGCTTCCAATAATAAACAGTTGTATTATTTCGAGCAATACAATACTCACATTTTGCAAATAGAATACCATTGTGAATCTATTTTCAATGGGGATTTTTAACATTGATGTTATACCCCAGTCACACATATACGACGCACAGCCCACGCCTTGAGTGACAAAAATTATAGCAGTGCGTCGTTGTGCGTCCACGAATTTGTCAGGATATGAGAAGAGACAGCGAGTTTAAGACGACTATTATATACAGCGTGTTATAAATAAAGCAGGTGTATAAATCAGCGAATACACAGCGTTTCGCCACCGCGTTGCGCGTTAACAGGGCGACAAAGTTAGCGAATACATCGCGCATCGCCAGCGCGAGGCACGAATAAAGAAAACATTTAGAACGCCCCATATACGGTATATGTTCGCTGGACATGCGTTAAGATCACGTTAGTTGGGCGCTATATGCGCGCTCAGTGCCGGCATGTTTTAGTTTTTTCCCAGCCTAAGGCTCAGTCACACATAGTCGACACACGACCCATGCACTGAAAATTGATTTTTTTTTGCTAGAGCGTCTGACGTGCGTCGGTCGTGCGTCAACACTCGTTACTGGTTCGTGGAGCGCGTTAACGCCACGCATATTTTTGTGCGCCCCTCATCGCCAAAGGAAGTTGGGTATGTTTAAAAAAGGAAGTTGGGTATGTTTAAAATATTGAACGCATAAGGAAAGGAAGGTTAATATGGGACACTTTATTTGTACCTTCTCTCAGCTCTCTATTACTTCGTATAAATTGAAATAAATCAAGGAGAAAATATCAAATGACATCTATAGTAAGAATAAAAAGGCAGAATTGAAATATCGACACCGAATACATAGATAATGGGAGTTACTTGTTTTTGAAATTTGTCCCATATCACCCTCCATGGAGGGAAATATGGGACTAACAGGAGGGAAATATGGGACATCAGTTTAAAAATGTGGCAAGCAGGAACAAAAAAATTATGATTTCATTTTTTGGAATTTCAAAGTAACTAGGCTCACATATATTCTAATTATCATGTAAAACCATAGCAACGAAAAATAAAATACTGTTCATGTGCCATTTTCTAACAAAAGTGTCCCATATTACCCGCATATTTTAATTAGGTGGTACTGTTTTTTAAAGTAAAAGTGAATAAAAGATAAATCTGTAGTCCTGCATTCGCCATTCCGTCTCAATGACCTCTAATTTCGAGAGCTGTTGTAGTTTCAAGAGGGGAGCTGTACAAACCCTTGTCTCCAACCGCAGCTGTTTTTCAGCGTTGTCCCATATTACCCGCTGTCCCATATTACCCGTCTCTCCCCTAAATGTACACGCCAGAAGACCGCCAGAACCACGTAGGGCGCGCTAGAACAACGTCATATCAACGCTAAATATGTTTGCTTTGTATCACATGGCAGACCGTTGAGGGCGCCGGGCAGTCGCAATAACGGCATTTTATTTTTAATCATTTGAGGTGGTTTTTCACACGATACACGGTTTCAAGTGCAAAGTTTGTTTTTAATTTGTCGAAATTAGGTCCAAACATATAGTGTTAACATAAATTGAGGACACTTTTTTCCTTTTAAAAATGGTTACATATGTACAAAACAAACTGATAAAAGTTTACTATTACCGTCGACATAAGCATTATAGGGTTTATTACTCACTGTATGCGTTCAACGTTTTAGCAAAGCGCTGTTCATTCGCACTTTGCGTTGGAAACACGCTGTGCATTCGCAACCAGCTCGCGACGTTTTTCACAATCCGGACTCAAATTGTATTTTTATTGTTCTTACGGGTGGACTTTCCGTCGTTTATGTGTGACTGGGACACACCTCGGTCAACGAAAACACAACGAATTTAGAGTGTGTGCTCTACTTGTGCCTAACGTTAGACTGGCGCTAGTCTGACGTTCTTCTGACGTCTACATTCACACGTGGAAAAACGCTCACTAGTCCAGTTGCCGTCCAGAGAACCTAGAAATTGTGAGAAGTGTAAGGTTTTTCGATTGATTCATGTTCCCAATGGGTTTATGAACAAATTCAGCTTTGTTGCCCAGACGGCAACTTTGGGCAACTTTTTTAATTAGCATAATTAACATAATTAGCAATGGGGAGTAATGCCAAAAGTAAATTTTGAACCAATGGACGTACACAAATCTCCAATACCACATTTCAATATAATTCAGACATAAGGAATTCATTTCTGACATTAATGGTAATAAAGAGATCCAGGTCAAATGGAATGATTATGATGCAAATCAAACTAAATTGACCAATAATATGAAATGGACAGTGCCCAGGACGCCCACGACCTAATCAGTGTAAAAGAGTAACGTTAGTCATAAATAAATTGCAATTTAATCTGAAGTTAGATTCACAGAATGAGTGTATGCCTAAATATATACATATCTCTAGGAGTTTTCCTTTAGGGGGGTAGGCCTAGTAGTTACGTTATATATTGATATAGATTATTAAAGTAAGCATTGTGTTAGCAAACACCAGAATGCCAATTATATTCTTCTTGTAGCTCATTATTTATAGGCTATGTAGACATAGGCCAAAAATTGTTATACTTCACACATTAAAATAGTTGGGTTCTTTTGCTTCACTTTTACAATAAAACCCTTATATCTATGCAGCTGCTGTACCTGAAAACTCACCCTTGAATACCCCTAAACCTGCTATAGTCTAATTTTGTCTAGGTAGGTCAAAATTGGCTCTTCTGTGAGTATCAATTCTAGGTTAATTAGCCATATGCCTATTGCTGAGTCATTCACAGGTCCGTATACAAACTAAGACAAGGGGGGGGGGGGGGAGGGGGTACAGAACGACCATCCCTAAATGTAATATGGGGGCTGGGGGCATCCCGCATAAATGTTGAAAAAATAGGCTCTATAGCTGCATTCTGGCGCAATTTAGGGGTAAAAATTCTTTCAATGGCAATTTTCATTCAATTTTTGGTCTAACCTGCAGCTATACACAGGCTACAGTAGGCCGACATACGTAAATAAACAGCGCATTATACTTGCTGGCAAAACAAAGAGGTTCGTGTCATGGGCCACACAAATTAAAGACTGATGGGCGTCCACATAATTATCACCACATAACAACGGCCCTGTTTCAATAAAAACAGTGAAATAATCATTTTGCCCAAAAAAGTTATCCATACAATTAACACAGGCTACCTGGGTGTTATTGACAAGGTGTGAACAACACAGATATAACAAACCATTGAAACATACTCTAACATCCTAACACTTCATGTACGATAAGCTTATATATACAAAAAATCTAACAGTTCATTGTTTTCTATCCCCCCGACTTCGGACTCGCCCTCCTCCTCTTCCTCCTCAACATGAATTTCATCTGATTCTTTGCAACAATCATCTAAGACTGAATGAAATGAATGGGAGTTATAGGCCACCTTTGTACACATATAGGCTAAACTGGGTCAGGGAAACCTCCTGACAATGGTGAAATGACGCTGCCCTCCAGACACAGGATTCTAAATTCGAGCCCTGGTGGTCTGAGGCCGAGCACGATACCACTCGGTCGCGGAGGCTCTCCACAATATCTAAGACTGATGACACCAAGAAGCTTAGGAAGTAAATTTCATCACTTCCGAACCTTCTGCAATCTGCCAGCCAAGTTGGCGATCTCTTGAGTTGCTTTTGATTTGTGACATTTCTGGAGCGAGAGCCTTCCACATTTGGAGACGAGCGCGACGATTATGGAGATCCAGGTTGATAGTCGTAGAGGGGGGGGGGGGCAGGGAATTCAGTGTAGGAGGTTTTTTGCGATGGATGTTGTACCGGTGCAGCTGACAATATATTTTCTGAGTAGACTGATAAGAAAAATGTCATCTACCTCATCTAGTGCAGGAATATTGTTTTTTTTTTAATGCTGGGACCTTGCCCTTTCCACATGGGAAAGAAACCGTGTCGCACTGTGACAAACCTTGGCATTTCCTCTCAGCGCAATGACAGCATGGTGTTAATATCAATCACTGATCTGTCCCACTGCCTCACCTTTTTCACCAAATTTCAACTTGTAGCTTAGCAAGGTTATTTCAGCCTCATTGTGATGTACAAGACAGTTTTCTCTTCCCACCATGCTGATGTTGTGTCCATGACTGAAACTGCAGAGAAGTTGATTCAGCTGGCGCTTGTTGGCTGTGGTTTATTGCATCGCGATTTAGAAGTCGGTTGATATATATTTCAGCACCCTCACCAGCTCTTCTCTGACACTTATGATCTTTGGCACTTAATTCTTCATATGCCTATCGAGCAAAGATGACAAAGATAGTTGCACCTTGGTACTTTTCACTACTTGTGAGGCATGCCTTACAACTGTCTGCAATGTCTGCCTTCTTCAGTACAGACCTGTCACCCTTTAGCAGATATCCAAATGAAATTAATCTGGCTTTATGCCCTCCTGTGCACATACAGGCTAAATTGGGCCAGGAGAACCTCCTGAGGATGGTGAGATGACACTGCCCTCCAGACACGGGATTCGAAATTCAAACCCTGGAGGTCTGAGGCCGAACACGCTACCTATAGGTCACGGAGGTCCCCCACAATACTGAGTTTCACAAGTGGATGAGGAAGAAACATTTTTGTTGTTTTTTCAAACCATCGAGACCGGTAAACGAACAACCGAACACTAGCGTGAAAGGCGGCGGTGCTAACCACTACCCTAGGGCCGCCGCCCAGCAGATTTACAAATTCATCGACCAAAGAATGTTGTACAGGGGAAAGCTCGTACTGAAACACTGGGAGGAGTTGAATGTTTCGCTGCTGCCCAATGATGAGAAAACGTGCATACAAAGCCTCATACACAATTGAAAAAGTTACTGGTTTTGTGAACATGTATCAACTATACATACAGTTACATCACGTGATGTCTGACGACCTTGACATATTCTGTTTATTCGTGACCTGTAACTAAAAAAATCAATCTTGAAACCCTGAAACACTGGACCGACAAGACCTCAATACAGCAAACTCTCGCATTTGTTGTTTAAATATAAATTTGATAAAATTATACATGTTATATGGCATTGACCTTGACCTTTAGTCGTCACCCATTGTTTAAAACATATGTAACAGTCGCCTATATCTCAACTTGACCGCGATATTCACCAGATACACCAGTGGTGCAGACTGGGACACTGTAACTAGAACGGTTTCTTAGAGCGATCTTTATATATTGATTGGAAATAAGGCAAGCGTGACCTTTGACCTGTACGATCTGCAAAAATAGGTCAAGGTCACCCATGTTCGAATTTCAGCGAGATATTCGCCAGATACAAATGTGACCACTGCAGCTGAAACAGTTATTAATATATTGATTAGCCAAGGCTAGTGATGAATGGACGGCACGACGGACGGACGACCGGACGGACAGACGAAAAAACTATTATAAGCGAGGCAGAGGATAAATAGAAGATCAGAAGTGATTAGTTTTGATCTGACCTAAACATAAATTTGATATTGGCCATTTTTTCTGCAGCCACAGGTTCAAAAGTAACGTTTTACCTTGGATCATAATGAAGATCAAGCCGATTATGCTAATTATTTTAATTATGCTAATAAAAAAAGTTGCCCAAAGTTGCCACTTGGGCAACAAACCTAAATTTGCCCAGTGACATCATAATAATATGAATCAGTCGAAACATCTTACACTTCTCATAATTTCTAGGTCCCCATTGAACATATAAGCGCAGCAACTGGACTACACACTTTTGAGCATGCAGAAAATGTGCGCAGAGGTTGACGCACACAAAAAATGAATGACGTTCATCAGGCGTCCTCGTTAAATCATCAACGAATTTTGACGCACGCCCAGCGAATCACAACGCACTGACTAAAATTCTTCATTTTTTGTGAGCTGGACGTGCGTGATGGTATGTGTGACTGGGCCTTTAGCAGATGACATAGGCAAACCAGCTCCAAAAATTTCTCATAGACAATCTCCTTCTGCGAAATGGGCCTAAATTTTCCCATAATTGGCTCATTGCCATGACTGAAGCCTATATTGGCTATTATAGTCCATTATATGACTACCCCTCAGTTCCAAAGAAAATACTATTGGTTTTATATTTTAGAGGAGAGACATTTACAATGTTTATTGGTCTCGCGAGTCGGAACAATAGTACAGGGTATGCATATTTGTCCCATTAATTTGCCTGCACGATTACTTCACCTTTCGCTTACGATCACCTACTTTTTTGAGCCGCGTGTATAATATCAAGTAGCCGCATGTATGATATCAAGTAGCCGCGTGTATAATATCAAGTAGCCGTGTGTATAATATCAAGTAGCCGTGTGTATAATATCAAGTAGCCGCATGTATAATATCAAGTAGCCGTGTGTATAATATCAGGTAGCCGCGTGTATAATATCAAGTAGCCGTGTGTATAATACCAAGTAGCTGCGTGTATAATATCAAGTAGCCGCGTGTATAATATAAAATAGCCGCTTGTATAATATCAAGTAGCGGCATGTATAATATCAAGTAGCCACATGTATACTATAAAATATCTGCGTGTATAATATCAAGTAGCCGCGTGTATAATATCAAGTAGACGTGTGTATAATATCATGTAGCCGCGTGTATAATATCAAGTAGCCGTGTGTATAATATCAAGTAGCCGCGTGTGTAATATCAAGTAGCCGTGTGTATAATATCAAGTAGCCGCGTGTGTAATATCAAGTAGCCGTGTGTATAATATCAAATAGCGGCATGTATAATATCAAGTAGCCGCGTGTATAATATCAAGTAGACGTGTGTATAATATAAAATAGCCGCTTGTATAATATCAAGTAGCGGCATGTATAATATCAAGTAGCCGCGTGTATAATATCAAGTAGACGTGTGTATAATATAAAATAGCCGCTTGTATAATATCAAGTAGCGGCATGTATAATATCAAGTAGCTGCGTGTATAATATCAAGTAGACGTGTGTATAATATAAAATAGCCGCTTGTATAATATCAAGTAGCGGCATGTACATGTATAATATCAAGTAGCCACATGTATAATATAAAATAGCTGCGTGTATGAGATCAAGTAGCCGCGTGTATAATATCAAGTAGACATGTGTATAATATCAAGTAGCCGCGTGTGTAATATCAAGTAGCCGTGTGTATAATATCAAGTAGACATGTGTATAATATCAAGTAGCCGCGTGTGTAATATCAAGTAGCCGTGTGTATAATATAAAATAGCCGCTTGTATAATATCAAGTAGCGGCATGTATAATATCAAGTAGCCGCGTGTATAATATCAAGTAGACGTGTGTATAATATAAAATAGCCGCTTGTATAATATCAAGTAGCGGCATGTATAATATCAAGTAGCTGCGTGTATAATATCAAGTAGACGTGTGTATAATATAAAATAGCCGCTTGTATAATATCAAGTAGCGGCATGTATAATATCAAGTAGCCACATGTATAATATAAAATAGCCGCGTGTATAAGATCACGTAGCCGCGTGTATAATATCAAGTAGACGTGTGTATAATATCAAATAGCCGCGTGTATTATCAAGTAGCTGCGTGTATAATATCAAGTACATCTCTTCATATATCACGAACCAATCGACCAGAATAAATGCGTTCGGAAACGAAATTGACTATAGTTTTATTATGATTTGATTACCACTGAATAATGTTTTTTTTCAAATAACACTGTATTTTTTTTTCAATTAACTCTTTAATTATTTTCTCATTGAACAGCTGACTTTCTGATAACGCACTTATTACATTTCAGCCGTGGTTGTTCGTGTCCGAGTGAATTGAATGAGGGATCTGGATGAGACGCGATCACCCGCGGAGGCACGGACGTGACGCCGGACAAACTAAACCTCCCCCAATATCAGCAGCGGTCTGAATCGATGCCGGACTGTCTGACCCAGATTTAGGCTTACCTCGGGGACGAGATGTGGTGGCCCAGCGCTGTCCGAGTGTTGGGCCCGCGTCTACGACGCCAGCCCAACACTCGGACAGCGCTGGGCTCGCGGGATCCCGGGGGGCTTCGCACACGTCACACGCCGCGAAATCTGCCTTTATGTCGTGGGAAGTCCTGACGTGCTCCAATAATCTAATATCATATCCAGGTGATTGGTGTGTCGGCCCGCTGACCTTTTAACGCCTGGACGGGCTCCCGACCGCTGATCCGACGCTGCCTGAATGCTGGTTCGACTCCAGAGGAGAAGACCCGGGAATGAGGCAGCGTTAGTTTTTTTCTTTTTCCCGCATGATGCGCAAATGTTTCATTAAGTTCACGGGTTCTGGTAAACAGTTAGGTCAAGACACTCACTTAGTAAATGATCACAGCTAAGCACAACCTAGGCGTTGAAACAATGTTGTTTTGATGTTGACCCAGCGTCTGCAACGCTGGCCCAACATCAAAGCAGCATTGGGTCTACGCCTCGTGTTTTACCTGCGTGTCCAGCCTGCAGGGCTGTTCGACCCAAACTGAATAATCTGAAATGTGGAGTAAAGGCACCTGTTAACCCAATGTTGATAAAGCGTTGGTCCAATTGGCCCAACGTTAAATCAACATTGGTTCAACTTGTGTTTGCTGGGCAGCGCGCCCCAGAGGCACCTGGATGCGCACCGTCCCTAAACCTTACAGGGTCTTTATACCGTCTTTATAAGTCAGAATCTGCCGTCTACAGACGGCAGATTCTGACGTATAAAGACGATCCTCGCACTGCAAGAATTAAAATATTTCGAATGGCCGCAGACCCATGACATAGGTATTCAAATGAAGCGGAAAGAGATAACTAAGACATTTATGATGATTTCAAATTGAAAAAACCCTTTGGTCTCCATGGTCTGTACACAAATATTTCAGCGCTGTAGGGGTGAAAAGGGCGCGCGGTGGTAGGTGGGATCGCCACAGTGGGAGAGGCGGACTTTGGACAGTCCCGGGGGTGGTATTACATTAGTAGTCCGGGGGAGGTGATCCAGGTCCGCGGTTGATGTCACCTCACATCCATCCACCTGGATACTGCTGCAATGTTGGTCCAATGCTTGGCCATCTGCACTGTACATTGGCCCAGGATTTTCTAATAAAGTATCACTGAAGTCTTGTTAAGCAATACAGAAAACACAAAAAAAAGAACGACAAAACAGAATTATTGTAAACAAGATAAGGTATGTACGATGTTGTATAATATGCATAGAAAAGATATCTATTCATTTGCATCTGTTGACATGAACAAACAAATTTGCAAAAAACATATAAATGACAAAACAGTATACATTATACACAAAACAGTATACACAAAATGACAAAACGATGTTCATAATTAAAATAAGTCTTTTAAAATATAGTATCCTCGGAACAACATGGTTTTACAGAGATCATCTGCTGTCTAGGTAGGCCTACGTATTCATAAACTTCAAGATGAAGATACAATTCAAGATCATTTGATTTCAATGCGGATTAATATTTACGCATATACATTGGCAATATTTCGAATGGATATGCGAATGTTCTTATATTATGTAATGTCACAATATTGTATCATTTGATAAACGGATCATTTAATGACTATCAATTATTTACAGCCCAGCCAGTACTCGTCACTTTGTGCACCATAGAAACCCTATCACATTACATCGGCGATCATTTTACGGTCACATAACTAAATATGCTGCATGTTAGCCAAGCACGGATGTTTGACCCTTATCAAGCGCTGTGTGCGGGCTATCTGGATACCATCATTTTTTTCTTTTTACTGGCCGTTTAGCCTGATATGAGTGGAGGCATGAGAGCGTTATAAGTCACTTACTGCGCAGATTGGTCATCACTGAGCCAATCTGAGCGATAATACGGTTTCCTGGAACATATAATCTCACTTCTTTTTCGTCGTGAAATCACAACTTTCGCGGCGATTGTCCCCAGATGAAATGGTCCAAGTAAATTGTGGGAAGAGGTGGAGATTAATGTGTCAAACACGGGTGTAGCGATCACATGGCAATCACCACTTACACCGCGTAACCTTTGTCAGCATTTTACTTTGTTCTGATTTACATAAAATAATCGGCAGCATTTACTGTGTACATCTGTTACTTTGTAATGTAGCCTATATACAATGTGACCCTTTCCCCAAAATTTAGCTAATTTAAATTGTCACCGACTTGAAGTCAAGTTTATGATACTAATATTTGTTTAATTTGAGACAAAAGATATGCAAATCTTGATGTTTAAAAACACTCATTGCCGATGACAGTGCTTTGGGCTGCTAAAAAATGAATTCAAAACGGCTATAACTTCAAAGGTTTAATTCCAGAACGATATATATGAAACCAACAGGACCATGTTGAAAAACTGAGCAAATCTTTTTAATCGTGGCATATGGTTTTTACATGACAAATGTGCGATGCAGTGCAGCAATTGCGTTAACAGTATATTCCTAAAACAATAATGTTTTAGCAGGTTCTGTTATTTTTATAAACAATATAAATTTGGCCTCTGATGCACCAAGCAAAAGCTGTAAGTTGTAGGCAAACAAGTCATATTCTTATTTCTTTATAAACTCTTAATTTTTTATCGGCTGTATATCCCATTAAAAATATATCTAGGCCTATACGAAGTAGTGAAAAAAATGAGATCTGGTTCTAATAGCGAGAAAAGGGTCATTTTGTTAACGTAAGCGTTTTAGCCGATTGACATATCAACTGATAAAAGCTCGATAATGGCTTTCCATTTTTGGAAACACAAGTTGCTTTTCAGTCAGTGGCGACTTTGAAGATGATCAATACTGCTCCATTATCACACAGTGGAGCTTACAGCTCTGTTAGCTGTCTGCGCGGCCTCTTTCATCTCTGGATGTATCATTTTCCGTCATGTTTACTCTGCATTATTCTGTGTATGTTTATATTAGTGTCACCTCACCGCGTTTCCGAGTATTTTCCATAGCGACATGTCAATGGTTGTGGTAAGTCTCTTAAACAAGTAGTGAAGAGTCTAAAATTTAACATACAATTAAATGTCAACAGTTCAAATGTCAAAATAACACAAAAAGTTATTTTCACATTTGAACCAGTGACATAATGCGCGTGATGGATCAGTTGTGTAATAACATACATCACGTAGAGTCTTTGTACATGGATCAATGTGTTGAGGCGGGTGATTTGAAGAAATCATCGTGGATATGCATATGAGTGATGCTGTTCTATATCTATGATTCTCACACTCTGTGCTGTGGTTTTCACTATGAGACATATATCGGTATCAGCCCATATCGCACTCTAGGCAGATTCAGTACAATGTATGGTAGAATTATGTCATGTGTAATTATGTCACGTGTGACTTGATCGTGTGAGAAAATACAAACGTTTTTAATTTTTCGTGCGATATGTGACAATACAGCACATGTTCAATGAATAAGGTGTTCGCCTAAAGGCTCACACCTTATTCATTGAACGAGTGCTGTACTTTCCCTTATCGTACTCAAATGGACACCGCTTGCATATCTCCCCAAGCAGGCAGAGTGTCAGAAGTGTCACTCAGATGAGTGTCACAGCCGACACTCTGGGGTATATCTGGCACTTCACAAAGCATACAGTATCATCATAGCCCTCACACCGAGAAGCACGGCCATTGTCCTATTCAATCCATTTTATTAGCCGTTAAATTACTGTCTTGAGAACAAAATGTGTGTTTAAACATCAAGATTTGCAAATATTTGGTCTCAAAATAGGCAAATATGCGTAATGTTCAACCACTTGAGGTTGTGGGTCGCGGTAGCGGAACACTTCTTCAAGTGGTTGAAAATTTAAATTATATAATTTAGCGCTTTGAGAGTCTATAAACATGATAAATAATAAGCCTTTGTGTTTCTGACTTCTGTCGATCAACGTATTGCTCAGTCTGCGGAATGGCATTTGAAACCGAATATTTACTTTCAGTTATTCTTACTCATCCAATCATTGATAATTTATCAGTATGGATTTGCGGTGATACAGTGCTATCGTGTTAAAAGCCACATATATATATAGTTCAATTTGACAACTTGTGAGTTCTTGAAGGATTCGGTAGATAAATAGATAGAATAATATTTATTGACGACGTTAAGTCTATGCAGATTTATGCGTCATTAAAATGAACATATGTACATGATACAACAGGATTAGTTTGGTAAAATCACATGAAAATTAACATATGCATATAAATCACCTTTTATGCATATCAGATTTCAACTGCTAAACGGCGTATACTGAGAAAGTTAGATAATATATTTATCATACTCTCCTGTTTTCAGTCAGGTCCTGTGTAACTAAATCGAGCTAACCACGCTACCTCGCGGCCACAGCGGCTCCCCAACGGAAAGGGTGACAAATCTCGTTTGCGCGAGAAGTGCACTATTATTTTTTGGCTTGACACACAATATCCATTGTGGCAGGAGTGGAGGACAAACAGAGTGCCTGATAACCTGGTCGGTTCGTGTGTTAGTGGGTGTGAACCGGTAAACACGAGATGTTCACCCAATGCTGGTACAATGTTGGCCCAGCGTCTACGCCGCTGGCCCAATAGTACCAGCATCGGGTGAACGTCTCGTGTGTCACTGGGTGTGAATGAATCGTGTAGATTATAACTGGCCCAGAAACACGCAACCTGCTGCTGCCATGCGTGATATACTGGAAGATGAATACTCTACTTGCCAAATAATTGAAGGGACCAGCACTGCCTAAACAAATATTATATTTAATGAGAGAGCAAATCATGGGAATGGTTCACGATGAATGAATGGATGAATGTAAGATTGAATGAATGAATGAATGAATGAATGAATGAATGAATGAATGAATGAATGAATTAATCAATCAATCAATCAATCAATCAATCAATCAATCAATCAATCAATCAATCAATCAATCAATCAATCAATCAATCAATCAATCAATCAATCAATCAATCAATCAAACAATCAATCAATCAATCAATCAATCAATCAATCAATCAATCAATCAATCAATCAATCAATCAATCAATCAATCAATCAATCAATCAATCAATCAATCAATCAATCAATCAATCAATCAATCAATCAATCAATCAATCAATCAATCAATCAATCAATCAATCAATCAATCAATCAATCAATCAATCAATCAATCAATCAATCAATCAATCAATCAATCAATCAATCAATCAATCAATCAATCAATCAATCAATCAATGAATGAATGAATGAATGAATGAATGAATGAATGAATAATTGAATGAATGAATAATTGAATGAATGATGAATGAATGAATGAATGAATGAATGAATGAATGAATGAATGAATGAATGAATAATTGAATGAATGAATGAATGAATGAATGAATGAATGAATGAATAAATGAATGAATGAATGAATAAATGAATGAATGAATGAATGAATGAATGAATGAATGAATGAATGAATGAATGAATGAATGAATGAATGAATGAATGAATGAATGAATGAATGAATGAATGAATGAATGAATGCCACCTTTCTGCACATATAGGCTTGGCCAACAGGACCAGGACAACCTCTTGATAAAATAATGAGATAAATCAGATAAAACTGACATGAATACACTGGATAGATTCAAAATTCGATCGAACACGCTATGTTGGTTACGGCAGCTGCCCAAATTACTCGATAATTACGTGTGGACAAGAAACATTATTCTGTTTGAAACTTGAATACCAAGCGTGAGGGTTGAACTCCTGATCTCCTATGTGACAGGTGGTCAATGACGTTGTTTCAATGTCGCAACAACATCGTGTGTCCAGTGGGATGTAAGTGGGAGTTAATGATATACGAAATCACTAGTCATTAAAAATTTAGGTCAGCTCATAAAATGAACTGATAATGACCTTTATATAATTGAAAAAGTAAAGAAAAATGTCAGAGGAATGTTCCTAGCATATATTTTTGTCTTTAAGTATGTTTTTGTCTTTAAGCATATTTTGCCATGTTCAATCGATAAATCTGTAGTTTTGGTTCATTTGAATATTTACATGCAATCAGTAATAAATATCATGATAATATAGATTTTTTAGCTGTGCCCACTTATATGAAGGTTCACAGGATAATAATAAATTGTATTTTTTAGTTTTATATAATTTCACTAGGTTATATCAATTATATTTATCACTTCGTGTCATTTATTATTTTGCTTTATGCTATTTAGCTGAATATCACACTGCCACCCGTAGACACTGCTATTCTGCGTGTTATATTGTGCAGTTGGGCTGACGTTACATTTCCCCTACTCTCCTTTCAGCCTATTGTAGTACGCTTGTGATTGGCCAGTTTAGAAAACGTTGTCCTGCTAAACGTTCTCTGATTGTCTGGCGCATATGTGTCAACCGGCCGCTGAAAACTAGGTTGGTCAATGGTGGGGTTTTCTCGTGCACAATTTGAAATGCCTCGTTTCTATGTGTGGTCGGAAACAGAACACTTAGAATGAGCGCAGCTGAATATCAGATGATGTTTTCGTTGAAATAATTTTCTTACAACTTACTTTTCTTGTTTTTAGTAGCCTCAAATAGCAGAGCACATAACATTTTAATTTATTCACTATGGAATGATCATTTTGGGTGTTTCCTTCTGCTGGACGGCGGCCATCTTAGATTTTCACATAAAGTAAGCACACAATTTTAAAAAATAACCCCACAAATCGATTTCCCACCAAAAAATATATAAAAAAGAGGTGTTACATGAAATTTTAGGTCAGGCAGATCAAATGTAAACTGTTTATAATGGATTGCACCCCTTCGCTGACGCCTTTTCTTATTTTGGGGGTATAAATCTTACATTTTTACACTTATATGGTAAATACTACCACCATGACCTCAATAAATTCATTTCATACCTAAATGCATTATAAAATGAGTTGCACTGGGAGACCAGTGGATGAAATAAGTGAATTATTGCTTTCCACCGTGACAGATGGTGGCCATTTCGTATTTTACTCTCGGGAAAATTCTACCCGCCATTTCAAAAGAGGCGTAGGAGCCTATTTTTTTAAAAATACTTCAAAGGGACATGCCCAGGTCTAAAATCATAAAAAATCGGTGATTTTATTTTAGCCTAATAATGAGACCATATGGTGTAAACAAAATGAAATGAAATGAAATGAATCGGGCTTTAGGCCACCTTTGTGCACATATAGGCTAAACTGGGCCAGGAGAACCTCCTGAGGATGGTGAGATGATTGAGATGATTGAGATGGTGTAAACATGTCCATAGACTAGAACTGCAAACGTTTTTTAATTTTTGTGTGTGCTGCGCATTCACCAGTTAGGCTAGATATAGAGAAGAAATTCCTGATTTCTAATTATTGACAACCATGTCAAAAATAAGAAATACTGGAATTTAGTCTCTATATCTAGCCTAACTGGTAAGTGCGCAGCACAAAAATAAATAAAAAATTGCAGTTCTAGTCTATGGACATGTTTACATCATATGGTCATATTAAGAAGCCAAAATAAAATCACCGATTTTTTGTTGATTTTACACCGGGGCATGTCCCTTTAAGTCACCTAAAACAACTGTCAAACCTTACTTGGTGGTGGGTAAGTGAAGGAAAACACTTTCACCAACCCTCCATCCCCAATCACACTACCATCATGTCATCATCATCTATACATCAGTCATTCTTCATTTACACATTACACCACACTACGCATGACAAAATCACCCAAACCTTAGGGCGCTGAAATAGTTGTGTATAGACCATGGAGACCAAAGGTTTTTTTATTTTAAAATCATCATAAATTTTAGTTGGCTCTTTCCGCTTCATTTACACTGACTTATCAGTGAGTGTCACAGTACGTCATCGACTGAACATTATCGAAGCATTTGCTAATAATAAACACCAGGGGTCTCGGTCGTCTGTTACATCACCGCCAGACAACCAGCAGCCAGCAATTTCATAAAATCACACGAGCGGTGAGGTAGATCCTGATTGGTTAGTTGTGTTTAGACGCGCATTTGTGAAAATATGGGCATCTGTACAGGCAACGCGCGACATACAAGTCTGCTATTAACCAGAGGGTATCGAAGAGTTGGTCTGGTGGCACAGAATGATTTTTATGGCTAAGGCTACGTTTCCATAGGTAAGTTTTTTTTAGCCACGGGGTCCACCCTCGCGGGTCCTGTGCGGGTACCCGCGCGGGTCGTCTGTTTCTATTGGTCCGTTTTTTTATATAAATCCGCATGTGACACCCGCGCGGATAATAGTAATCTCCTTGGTGATGGACCAGGTGATGCTGATGATGATGGTGGTAGTGATGGTGTTAGTGATGTTGGCGATGGGTTGCGATGGTGGTGCTGGTGGTAATGGTGATAATGGTGTTGGTGGTGGTTTTGTTGGTAGTGTGGTGGTGGTGATGGTGGTGGTGATGGTGATTGTGTTGGTGGTGGTGAATGTGGTTGTGATGGTGGTGCTGGTGGTAGTGATGATGATGGTGTTGGGGGTGTTGGTGGTGGTAGTGTTGGTGGTGTGGTAGTGGTGATGGTGATGATGGTGGTAACGATGGTGGTGTTGGCGGTGTCGGTTGTGGTGGTAGTGTTGTTGGTGTGGATGGTGATAATGATGGTGGTTGTGATGGTGGTGATGACGATGGTGGTGATGATGGTGATGATGGTGGTGGTGGTGATGATTATGTTAGTTATGATTGTGCTGGTGGTGGTGGTTGTGCTGCTGCTGCTGGTGGTGATGATGATGGTGGTGGTGGTGATGTATATGGTGGTGATGCTGGCATTGGTGATGATGTCATGTTCTGGAATTCCCCATGCGTTTTTGCCATGCGGTGCGGAAAAAATCGAACATTGTTCGATTTTCTACCCGGGCGGCAAATCACCCGCGCGGGTTCCGCGTGTATGGAAATGATACATGGATTTAAAGAAGGCTGGATAATATGGCACCCGCTCGGGTACCCGCGCGGGTCCACCCGCGCGGGTTAAACCTTACCAATGGAAACGGGCCCTAACCTAGGAATGAATGGTAACAATCGTTATTTTGCATTTTTTGAATCTCTATATCATCAAGAATCCGTCGGGTGCACTGATTACATCCGCTTGGGTTTTTCAAAAATCATGATGGCGTCCAAGATGGCTTCCAAATCACATTTTAGACTATAACTTCTGAACCAAAAGAGATAGAATCATGATTTTAGTTTCTAGACCATGGTTTTCAGGGTTACCTATTCCATTTCTGCCCTGTAAAATCTAATTTGACGATTTAAAGTATGTAAATGAAAAAAAATCAAGGCCAAATGTGAAGAAATTTCGGCTAGTTTACCCAAATCCTATTTTTTCTCACATGACTTTGTCACAAGTTTTTAGTCTTGTGGTCTGTCATCTTGCACTAAGTCTCAAGCATGCTAGACTGCTAGTCCTATAGCCTTGACAACTTACCCCATGTAGTCCCTGTAGCTGTAGTCCCATCAAAAAAAGGAGTGAGCCTTGGGAATAATAGTCCCTATCAGGCCCGATCAATCATCAAGGTCTGTGGCAGATCCACAGTAGGCCTACATATACTTTTACTAGGCTTGACACTGACTAGGCCTATTGTAGTCTAGTTTGTTTTAGATAATGATTGTTTGAAAACATAGTCAAAATTCATCTGTCATCTTTAACGCCTTCTAATCTTTAACACCTTCTAAACACCTATCCATCATTCTATAACACCTCTCCCTCACCAGTTAACAAACTTCCACTGTCATTTAACGCTTTCCTGTCGCCGCTCCATAACCCTATCATGCCAACCCGCCACCTGTTAGCGCATTGTGTCGCTCTTTAACGACTCTTCTTTGCCCCTTTGTCGTCTCTAAATCACCCTTTAACGCCTTCTGGTCGTCAGATCATTTGATGACATTTAATGATTTAAAAACTAGTAGAATTATAATATCCAGTCAAAATCACACCAAAAGAATGTATTATACGTGCTCCAATTTGTAGCATAAAATATATTTGACCTTGAAATTAACTTCTTAACCAAGAAGATCACCTCAAATCACCAAAAGAACGTATTACACTTCTTTTGCTATTTACATTTGTTAAAAATCATGTTTTCACATTTTTAGCCTTGGAATTAACCTTTTAATGAACTTGAATTGAAATTGACTTTGAAGATGACCTTCAATTACCAAAATAATGTCATAACTGGATCAGTCAAACTCCCATGATAAAGAGCTATTATACACGTTCCTAGCTTTATTTGTTGGAAATTATATTTTCTCTTACTTGACCTTGAAATTCACATTTCGACCTTGAAGATGACCTTGAATATTCAAAATAATTTTAGAAATTGATTGTCTAGTCAAATTACACGAAAATGAGGTATTACACCTGTTCCTAGCTTTGTATGTTAATTGCTGCTTTTTCGTAAAAAACACACTCAAGATATATTAGGTACATTTGCATCCAACTATAATGTTCAACTATTATGTACGTGTGTATTAATTGCAAGACAGAAATCAATTAATAAATATTTTTTATTTCACATACACGGCCGCTGGACATTGGTCCAGTGTTGCCTTAGTGGCGGGCCAGCGTCGCTGAAGGTGACCAACAGTGAGCTAGCGCTGGGTTAATTTGTCGTGTTTGCTCAGTAGCCACCGTTATGTCAAGTCTACAATCACAAATGCATAATAGTAAAGTAGGCCTACTTAAATAAATGTATATGTAACAGCCGATTATTTGCATGTAGACTCTATTATGAAATCTAGACTGTGTATGAATTTATGAAAAACTTTAAAAATGAGTTACACATGCAAATTTGGCATTGGAATGGCTCAAAATGTCCTGATATGCTAATGTTGCTTGGCATCTTGACAAAGGTAGAGTATTTTTATTGTTAGAAAGAATCATTCATTTTTTACATATTAAGGAGCAATTTCGCTGGTGCTAGAAACGGTAATGTTTTTTTTTACAAATTAGGCAACGTCATGTTTCCAAAATATTGAAGACAGAAAAACAATGTTATGGGCAACGATTTCAAACCATTATTTTTATTTTCAAATATTGTGACAAACTTTGGTATCAAATATCAGCAAACCTTATATTAACAATGTTATGTCATAAATACCAGATAAGTATTTGTCATGCATGCATGGCAAATGAGGATTTGTCATGCATGCATGACAAAGGAGAGTTTGCCATGCATGCATGACAAAAGAGGGTTTGTCAGATGGTTTGCCATGCATGCATGGCAAAGTGGGTTTTGTCGGAGGGTGTGTCATTCATGCATGGCCAAGGGTTTGCCATTGCATGCTCGCATGCCAATGGAGGATTTGCCATGCATGCATGGCAAAGGATGGTTTGCTTTACATGTATGGTAACGGAGGGTTCGCCATGCATGCATGGCATGGAGGGTTTGTCATGCATGCATGACAAAAAGGGATGGTAAAGGAGAATGTGTCATGCATTATTAGCAACAAAGTAGGGTTTGTCATTCATGCATACCGACAAACCATGTCTGCATATGGAGCGTATGTGAATCTTTGCGAAGAGGCGCTATGTCAATAATATAAAAAAATATATATTATCTGTGTCATCTGAGGGTCACAGGAAACATACAAAAACTGGTGCGCATATGTTATAATTATGCAACACAACACTCTGCTTTTATTTGTAACAAGGTGATTTTACCTGTTTACAACTTGACTTACAAATCGAATGTAATGTTCAATGCGTGGAAATTTAAAAAAACCCATGTAATTGAGGTGGAATACGAAGCCTGTGTACACATAAGGGACGCAGAGGATTAACAATCTTGTTTGTCTGCCTTCTCGCCTTTCGCGGCCCGTGAGGGACACATCGCTTAACTATTGTACAACAGTTAAATTGACGCCGGACGCTAATTTGTTTGTTCAACACTTCTTTGAACTCCCGTCTACAGTTTTTATTATTGAATCACTTCATAACCTCAATGTAATAATAAAAAAACATATTTATAAAAATACATCTAAGTTACTCGTGCTAACAAATTCCCACTAATCACGAGACGTTGAAACAATTGTGCTTGAATGTTGGGCCACAGTCTGCGACGCTGCTAATTATATTAATTTAATCACCCAGAATTGTTTTAATTTCTCGTGTTCACTGGGTAGAGAATGTGATGCCATGAACACACAAAGAAGAAATCTGATTTACATTATATATTTTAATACTTTACGTATAGATCCACTGTGTGATCATGTCTACTGGTGTAAGCATACTACTGAGTTAACAATAGCATAAATAAGAGATGGAGCCACAGTCATTAAAACCTTCGATATCAGGCACACTAAAGTCGGCTCGATTTTCAAACACATGCTTATTATATACATTTTACTTTTAGTGATCGTAGTGATAAGAAAAAAATATGTCATTGTGTGCTCGTGATGCAGCCTTAGTCAGTAGGCCTACACTGTGGCGACAAATTCTGTCTTCAGTAACTTTTCAGCAGATCATTGCAAGCATGTCGTTCTGCATTGTGAAGATCTATATATACATGTTCTTAAAAAATATTTCTGATATTACAACACAGCTTGTTGGATTGTGTGTGGCAGAACATTGCACATAACGGGGTCAGTTTGAAGCCCCTACTTCCACGTGCATCGGATGTGGATGTCTTCTGTGAGCGCAATTCTTACTGACCATCGACACAATATTTCGCCGGTTTCCATAATGTTGTCTTGCTCACTTGGCTCGCCACTATCAATTTCCATGGCCAAGTTGTGGCCACTGGCCACTGATTTGCGTATTTCAGCACGTCTATAAAGCCATTTGACAAGGAGCTGGCTCAGGTGGTGTTTCAGGTAATTCTTTTCTTTCCAATGTTTACCTAAAAATATAATCAATTAAAATATATGCTGCAACGTTTTCATGTAGTGTTGAGTTTCTGAAGTGAACACCAAAGAAGACTTATTTGGTACTTGTCAAATAAAATATATGGTAGGCTATATAGTAATATCTAGTATTTTTCTTAGCTTATCGTAGTTCCAGTTATCATGCTAATTTATAATATAAAGGCCCAAGCCTGCCAAGCCCATGGGTTTTAACACTGTTAATTAATGTGAGCCTCAACCTAAAATGTGACTTCTCATGATTAATGAAATTATGTTTTAATGATGGTAGATATCATATCATATATTATTATAATTATATTATTATTATTATACACTATATATATAGAGCTATAATATTGTCGCCGTCGCATTAACTTGTATAACTGGAATAAAGCATAAATATACAAAATAATAAGTTACAATACAAGTATTCTTACCATCCGATTCCATTGCCTAATAAGTTGAAACATTGGAGTGGGAATCGTCAGTCTTATCTGTCTAAAAAAAAGTTGAATTGAAGGCGCAATGAGAAATGAGCGCGCACTGACGTGAAGCACGTGTTTGCCACAAATAAAATATAAAATGTCGTCGGCGATTTCTCATGATTCTATCCCAGCATATTGATGACGTCATAATTATGAAATAATGATTTAAAGACTTTGTGGGATCCTAAAAAAATGTTGCCAGGTAAAACTTTTAATACTACCATAAGTTATGACGTCATGTTTTGGTTATATTTCTGTCTGAACTGTTTGGTGTTCATTTCAATAGTGGCGCGTGTCCAACAAGTAATGCAAGTGCGCGCTCTTTTTCAGACTTTTGTAAAAATGAAATAAATGTGGTTTAAAGCCACTTTGGGCACATATAACATTAGGTCATAGACCTATTGATAAAGTCAACGATTGAAAACAAGTCGGACGTCTATGTAAAGCTCAAACCTTATATTTATCGTCTTCAATCATGTCGGCTTCTTGCCAACTTGGTAATGGACATAGAAAAGTAAAAAACTAAAGAGTGAAAACGATGCAGATGTGTTCATCTTGACACTCGATTTGCGGCAGCCGTAAATCTCGTATGAATTCGAAGAACAGTGCAAATCAGTACTTCTGAGCTCGGTCGAAAACTTTTAGTTTTAACTGAGACGAGACCGGATGCTGGAAACAATGACAATGTCCGGGCAAGAGCTCTGGCTAAGAAACTATTACAATGTAGGCAATATTAGAAAAGATAAGATAAACTTTATGTTGTTTTTTATCATTGTAGACCTATACACTAAGTATACTTAGTATACACAACAAAGTATAATAAGTGTATACTTATAAATAAATATACCCTAACTTAATAAGTGTCACTTATTATATTAAGCTAGGGTATATTCATTTGTTTATTTAAATATATTTATACAGGCCACGGTCAGAGTGTATTGTTTGCAGGCCTAATAGGCTATACATATTAGCAAAGATGTTATTTTAAAAATATCTACCTGTAGACGTCGATCTAGTGTAGACTATGTTATTCTGATATTCTATGTATACATTCAATAATACAATGAATAGGGCCTACAGTTTTCTAATTACGAAAGCTAATCACTCATTAGTAGTTTATATCATATATACCCAAAGTCACATTAAAAGTGATCAACCAGGATCGCATGTTTTTCGCTGATTTCTCGGTCATTTGTCAACCGATTTTCATGAAATTTTGTAACAATCATATTTCAACAGAATCCTAATATCCCTGAAAAATTTCATAAAATTATATAGACCCCCCTATCGTATTTTAAAAGTTAGACCATTTGACATGTAATAAATTGAAATTACGACGTCCCTCTATAAAGCCATTAAACTAATTCTAGAATTTTATCACATGTCAAATGGTTTAACTTTTAAAATATTAAATATAATTCTGCGAAATTTTTACCGCTGTTAGGATTTGAATAGAAAATGGCCTTTGCAAAATTTCAAGAAAATCGGTTTAGAATTGACGTAGAAATCGCCGAAAATCATGCGATCCTGGTTAATTTGACGGCGAGTTTTTTTTTTTTATAGAGAGATGGTTTAACTATTTTTATTCGAATTAATTATAATACCCCCGGCCTGAGTCGCCCCCCGAGGTAGCAGGAAAGGGGGGGTAGGTGCTTATTAGAGTAGTTTGGGCTAATGCATTGTTGTCATTAGCCTACATATGAAATATCCAGCTGGAAATATCGGTATACCTACAGTGAATATCCCTAGAATATCGTCTATGATGTTGTAAAAATAGTCATAGGCCTATACACACGTATACATGTATCACATCACAACACAACGCGGAATTAGGCTTAAGCAGTAGCCTAGCATGTATATGCGCAAACAGCTGCGCGCGCATCTAACATATGTGTCATGGCGGGAAATTACCCTGAAAAACGTTCCGGTAGAATTTCAAGGCTATAATTTTGTATAATCAGCATTGGCGCTGTCCGCTCGCCATGTTGCCAAATCTGAAGATATTTGCCATGTGGCGATTTGTGATGTATGTTAACGAATGTGTACGAAGCCAAAAATGAGCTGTGTAAACTGATGCACTCATACAGCTCCATCTAAATACTATACCGCGAATCCCATGCGTGGCTGACACAGTGATTGCGTAAAATTTCGTGTTGGTTGGCTGTTTTAGTAAGACGGATTTGTGACTCTACGTAATATACAATCCTAGAGGTGGGTTTTACAGGTGTATTGTATTCTTGAACATATTGCTATATATATACCGTCATTGCGTATAGTGTTTTGTCATTCTGATTTTCCGTTGAGAACGAATACCTCTGAAGACGACAGGATGGTTTTGCTGACATTTCATATATTGCGGCGTAACGTCTGTCATAACACTTGAACAGGCGAATTTTGCGGCATTATTAACCCTTGTGGTCCCGTCATCATGGTCATGCTTTCCTTCAGACGACCACGCGTTTCCACGTTACTTACGAAGAGCGGCCAGCGATGGGCTGCGTCATAACGCGGCAAACACGAGGCTTCGACCCAATGTTGTTGTAATTGTTGGCCCAGTGTTGTAGACAGTGGACCAGTGTTGAAACAACATTGGCCAACTTCTATAGCGCCTAAATCCTCAGCGGACCGAGCTCAGAGGCGCACAAATCCTTAGCGTGATTATGTGTCATAATCGAGGCCAAAGCAGGTTCGTCAACAGGGAGCCGGCCTACCGAGAAGCTAGGGTGGCATAGCCATGTCAAATAGATGAAATTTAAGTAATTTCCGGAATATTAACCCTTTAACCGCCAAATTATTCAATCTGAATATTCACCCACTTGAAGTTGTGTCTCGCTGACGCGATCCACAACTTCAAGTGAGTGAAAATTATTCAGATTTGACAAAATGAAGGTCAACTGTATTGCTCATTGATGTCACATTTTATCTTTAACATGTTTAAAAAGTGGTACTTAATGTGCTAATAAAAAATGAAAACCCGAATATATATGCGACACCGGCGGTTAAAGGGTTAAAACTGTTTCGGCATTAAGTATTGGCACAGGCAGGGCGTTCCATAAGGCTGGGCCAGATATTGTTATATATAGATATACACTTGACCCAATGTTAGTTTTTATACGTGGAGCAACAAATCTATTTGAATTTGTGGAGCGTATATGCTACCAGGGATGCTTTGAATACGTTGTTGTGCTGAAAACAGTCACACCAAGTTTCACTTGATACTGTAAGGTTACATTATGCTGTTTGATTCGTATGTTTCAGAATACAAGCTGTCAAAGGGACATTTTCCAACAGTCTTCATAGACTATGCCAGAGAAGGAAAGTCGCTTTGATAATGAAGAACAGCTAGAATATTCTCCTATCACCACCACAGTCCATTTGAATGGGCAGATATTAAATTAATCCATTTTAGAACGATTATTACCACAAGCTGTGAAAGCTTTGAACTTAGCTAAAATACATGTAGATACTAATCATTCAGTTATCATGTTACATCATATATTATAACAAACGAATTCACCCAGTGATTATATCATCAATATTTTCATTTGTTCTTTAGGCCCTGGATAATAAAATAGGCCTATATAATCATGATAATATAGTTATATAACTAAGAGGATCAACTGTTGAATTTGTTCTCATATCTACTACATGTATATATGCCTAATAAAAATACATGCATGACCTGATGACAAACCCTTTTTTTCATGCATGAATGACAAACCCATCTTTGCATGGCAAACCCTCCTTTGTCATGCATGCATGGCAAGCCCTCCTTTGTCATGCATGCATGGCAAACCCTCCTTTGTCATGCATGCATGGCAAACCCTCCTTTGTCATGCATGCATGGCAAACCCTCTTTTGTCATGCATGCATGGCAAACCCTCCTTTGTCATGCATGCATGGCAAGCCCTACTTTGTCATCCATGGATGACAAACCCTCATTTGTCATGCATGCATGGCAAACCCTCCTTTGTCATGCATGCATGGCAAACCCTCCTTCATCATGCATGCATGGCAAACCCTCCATAGCGAACACACCCTCCTTTGCCATGCATGCATGGCAAACCCTCCACTGCCATGAGAAACATCTCAAGTAAATTGAATACATTTTAATAAACAATGGACTCAATGGAATTAGTTTTGCCAGCAGGCTGTCAAAACCCTTATTTTAAAGTAGTTTTTACGTCCAAATAAAAACATAAACTTTTCGTATCCCTTGGTTTATATGGAATTGCGGATAGCTATTCCTACATTTTTGGAGCTATTATTTGCAAAATAAACACTAAATAACTTGATACGTATTTTGTCCTCCATATTAGGCAATGCATAATTCTACTTCACGGTGGTGTTCATTAAAGAGGAAACAAACACAAGCTTGTCCATGGAAAAACACTTTATGGAGACAATGTTTATTTTTAGCAAGTCTAGATTTCATGATAGAGTCTACATGCAAATAATTGCCTGTTATGTATATATGTATGTATATGTAGGTGTGCATATGTATGTGTGCATATGTATGTGTATAGCCTGTTAATATATATATAGAGAGAGCCTGCTTTTATAATGATGTGCTCTTAGGATTTGGCTTTTATGTTTGTCAGTTTCTTCACAAAACATACCAAAGTTATAGATAATTTAGATATATATTAGATAATTTGTATTCAACTATAATGGTTCTCCATGTACGTGTTTAACGATTGCATGATTCAAGTCAACTATTAGATATGTATTCATCATTTCATATACACGGCAGACACGGGACATTGGTCCGGCGTCGTCTCGGTGGTGGGCCAGTGTCGCAGACAGTGGCCCAACCGGCCCTGGGTCGATGTGTCGTTTCTACTCGGCAGCCAACGGAATGTCAAGTTTAAATATGAAACTTGCCGATGTCAGACGTTGGCTCGAAATCGGTATGGCACTGGCCAGTCTGTTGTTGGCTCGGAAGGCCCGCACATTTTCTATTCATTGTTCGCATCCGTTCAGTGCATTGGTCCCAAGTTGGTTCAATGTTGGGTCAGAGTGTCGTAGACGGTGGGCCAGCACTGGGCCAGGTCGGACCCGTGTTTCATATTTGATGCGGTCTATTTAGCTAAATTGATATTGTACCACCGCTGGACCAGTGCTTGTACACACTTGTTATTATTGGTTCATAATTATGTTCAAGATAAGTCGATTGGGGTTAGCTCAATTTTTCACGTGCTTTCACTTTTTGCACTCGACCTCGTAATGTGTGCAGTGTGTTCATATATAAAACACACCCTAAAGAACAGTTTATTAATCTTGTATTCTCATCTATTATGTTGTGTCTCATGCCTGCGACTCCGAAATGCGATAGGTTTTGTAATTCCACGTGCTCGGGTGATATCGCGCTCTATATGTTTTAATTCCACCCTAACTCTAAACTATAAACATGACTGTTGATATTGTAACATATAGAGCGTGTATTGGTACATATAAGGGTCGTGGTAAGCCTGGTATAATTCTCAATCGTTACCTGATTATCAGTTTTCTTTGTAGGGTGGTAATTTTGTATTGGTTATTTACACTCTTGTTACTCAGCGGAGATATAGAGCGTAATCCAGGCCCATCTAATTATATAAACGCGTTCCTACTTAATACCATAAGTTTAAAGTCGGTTTAAAAAAATCATAATAAAGTAAAAAATCATTCGTAGAATTAAAACAAGCAAAAATTATTTCAATAAACGAGTCGTGGACTCGTGGTTAACAGAAGATATCAAAAACTGTGAAATATCACCTGAAGCTTATTTTTAGATTCATAGAAAGGATCGCGGAGGGTACGGTGGCGTTTTAACAGCTATCCACACGAGTTTTTATTCAAAACTGAGACCTGATCTAATAGTACAGAATGATCGACACAATGATATCATTGTTGTTGAAATAATTATTCCTAAACTCCCGAGGATAGCTCTTCTGACTTATTACCGACCACCGTTTGATAACTCTGTGGAATGTCCGCAAAATTTAGAAACCTGTCTCCGTCGTATACGAGAAGAAGGTTTCTCCAACATTCTTGTTATGGGTGATTTTAATTTACCAGACTTTGACTTGAACTTGAATGTTCCGCTTACGGATAATAATAACTACTGGTACTTTTATGATATATACCAAGAATTCTGTTTGAAACATATAATATTGTGCTCAACCCATCAAAATGGTAACAGATTAGATTTAATATTATCTACATCACCCCATTTAATTACGGATATAGGTGTTGAGCAGGACCTATTTCCATCTGATCATTAACTTATTAATTTTCCTATCAAGGCTAGTGGCCTTAAAAAAACTGACTAGATCACTTTTTGACTATAGGAATGTGGATTGGACTAAAGTGAAGGTATATTTAACTAACGCTGATCTGATCGACATAGTTAGTTACTCGGTGGGTATAACCGACATTAATCGTATTTGTGATAATTGGGTCTCTAAATTGGAAGAAACATTAAATACATGTGTACCCTGTCGCATTATTCGTGACATTAATTCTCCCCCTTGGATTGACAGTGAGGTGATATAACTGAGCGAAAGGAAAGAGACTGCCAGCAAACGGGCTAGGAGGATTAACACCCAGAGTGATTGGGCTAAATACCGTCGACTCAGAAACAGTCTCCGGAACATGATGGATCAAAAATATAATAAATATTATAGGCCCCCTACTAAGGATTCGCTCGATGATATTAGGACTAATCCCAAAAGGTTTTGGGGCTTCTTAAGATCAAAGACATAAAGTAAACATATCCCTTCTGAAATGAAATTCCAGGGTAATACTTCAGACAAACTAAGTTGTAGCGAATTATTTTAACAATTCTTTCATTCAAACTTTACTCACGTCTATAATACGGATAACCTTCCTCCAATCAATAGTTTTATTATTCCTAATCTATCAATTGTACAGTTATCAGTTGCTAAAGTCCGCATTATATTACAGAATATAGACACAAGTAAAGCGACAGGGCCGGATGGCATTCCAGGTGTATTTCTAAAGAATTGTGCTAAGGAACTGGCACCTTCTTTTGCCAAAATGTTAAACATATCTTTGCAAGCTGGAATGTTTCCTAATTCCTGGAAAATGGCTAATATATGTCCCATTTTTGCGAAAGGTGATAGAACTAATTACGAAAATTATAGGCCTATATCTTTACTAAGTATTTTAAGCAAAATTTTTGAACGTGAAATCTGCAACATAATTTATCCAGAAATCAAAGATTTAATTTCTAACAACCAGTATGGTTTTGTCCAACGACGCTCAACAGAATCTCAATTATAGTTTTTTTACGACAAAATCTCAAAAATTTTAGACTGACGTTATATATCTTGATTTTACAAAAGCCTTTGATTCAGTTCCACATCATCTCTTAATACATAAACTTAAGATTTTCGGTTTTAATGGGACGCTGCTTAACTGGTTCCATAGTTATCTAAATAATCGATACCAGCGAGTATTAATTCACGGTAGCATGTCTACTAAACTACCTGTTATATCTGGGGTCCCCCAAGGGTAAATACTTGGCCCATTAATGTTTATATTATATGCGAATGACATTGCGGACAATATTTCAAATCTATCTTTTAAAACTCTATATGCTGATGATGCAAACATTGGAAGAAAAATTAAATCAATGCAGGATTGTGTAGACCTTCAAAGCGATTTGAATATTTTTACACGTTGGAGTGATATTTGGAAGCTTTTCTTTAATGGTACCAAGTGCAAAGTCCTCACAATAGCCAGATCTTTTAAACATATTTTTCAATACCATTTAAATAACATTCATCTAGAATCTGTTAAAGAGTTTAATGATCTAAGACTACTAATTAATTCTTCCTTAACCTGGAGAAGTCATATTGCCACTAAGATTAGCTAGGCGAACAGAATGCTTGGCCTGATAAAGCGTACAGTCGGATTCAATGCTCCATATAGAGTCAAATTACACCTATATACTACTTTGGTTAAACCTTTATTTTCCTACGCATCAATTGTTTATTCCTGTAGCAAGGCAGATCTCAGCCAGATTGAACGTATACAACGTAAAGCCACGAAATATATTATTGATGATTATGTGTCGGATTACCCAACCAGACTACATAACACCAAATTACTTCCTTTGTTTTTTATAAAAGATATCAACGACTTGTGTTACCTAAATAAATGTATTCATAATTTCATAGATATAGATATTAGACATATGCTTTCTTTTTATAACGCTGACCCCTCTAGAACTAGACTAGGTCAACAGGTCTTGCCTTTAAGATCTGTACGCTTTAATTCTGAATTGGCTGGGCTATTTTTCTCTAATCGGGTAGTAAAAATGTGGAATATCCTGCCGAACACAATAAAACAAATTAATTGCCGCAATAGATTTGTCAAACCTTTTAAAGAAACTATTATATATTTTTTACATTGTAAAGTTGACCACGACCTATGATATTGACAGCTCCTGCACGTGGGTTACCGTTTGTCGCTGTCCGCGATGTCGCCAGGCATGAAACACTTTTCTTTCTCTTTCTTTTTGACACATCCCAGCAGGCACGGGAAGTTCATCTGGTGTTGAGCCGGTGTTGGGCCAGCGTCGTAGACGGTGGGTCAGCATTGATTCAGCGTGTGATGGGCGTTTCATGTTTTGCTGGATTGCGTTTTTCATAATTGCTGCACACATACTTTATTAACATTATTATCTGGTTATGGGACAGGCCTAGCATAGATATCACATATCTGATGCCATGTCCCAGCCAACAGTATTATCATGACTATTTTTTGTTATCATTGATCAAATCAATGTATACTGTATATTTGTCGAATCTTAATAAATAAATAAAAAATAAATAAATAAATAAGCTTCATTTGTTAAAAAATCATATTTGGCCGTGATTTGGTGGCCATCTTGGCGGCCATCTTGAATTTTGGAAAAGCCAAGCCATGAATTTTAGTACACCCGACGAATTCTCAAACTACTTGATATAGAGTACCGAAAAATGCAAAGAAATGATTGTTACCGGACATTGCAAGGTTCAGAGCCCCTGCTACCGGACTAAGTGTGCTTTTTTCACTGTTATATTCATTTATAATTATTTTAATGGAGTTTTAAAATTATGAACTAAGCACATCTTTGCTATATATACGTTATTATATCAGTGTATATTCAGACCCCACTATGTGGGGCCAGGTAGTGAGGTCTTTGTATAGGATAAAGCTTGAGGAGCTCTCCATTCTTGGCTGTGAAAAAGGCCGAGGCCGAAGGCCGAGGGCTTTTCTAAAGCTAAGAATGTGGAGCTCCGAGGGTTTTAACTGACTTAAAACATATCCGTCCATAATGAGGATCCCTCATAATCAACAGCTCGCTCACACCTGACTGATTTTAGCACCATAGTCCTACCAGGAGAATTGGTCTGTACTTAACCAACAATAACTCTCCATTCCCGGCTAAAAATGTAGTGGTCGGACAAAACAAATAATGTGGTGGTGTGTTTTAACCACACATCTGGACGCGGCAGTACAAACAGTGGTGATGGAAGCTCTGAGCCCTGGTGGTGAATATTAGCTAATCCTGGGATGAATAACAGTGTCTGAATGGAGACACTGGTGAAACGAGTGAGCGCTTCATTTCAATAACAATTTTATGTTTCTACGGTCATTAAACATGATTATTTTAACTCTTTTAGTGCGGGGACCGTCTTTATACGAATCTGACGTCATACAGACGTCTGATTTTGACGTATAAAGACGGTCCCCATGCTGAAAATGGCAATTTAAAGGACCGTGTTGAAACGTGACGTTTAGCAATGATTAAAATTATTTACACACACCGGGTCCCCCACCCCTGATGTTTCACGACACATTCACTGATATAACATAATAACCAGCATTGAAGACATAAAAAATTCTCAGAATGGTTCGTAGAACTAGCTCTGATTACCATCAATTATCACCGATAGAAGAACAAAAGCACAATTCCCAGCAAACACGGGACGTTGCTCCAATGTTAGGTCGAAGATGGGCCAGCGTCGTAGACGGTGGACCAACAAAAATCCAACATTGGGCGAATGTCTCGTGCTGCTGGGTTGAATGGGAGAGCACTGTTTTTTTCAGAAATACAATTGATGCAAGTGCAAAATCTGAAGATGGCTAGAGACCGAGATTTTAATCCTGTACCATTCTAATAGTCATCGACGGCTTTAATCATTTAATTACGCTCCACTTCTGGAAAATGACAATTTAATATTAATATTGTTAATCATGTTAATAACTGAAGGTTGATTAACTCTGGTGCTGTAAATTAATATCATTTGTCTGCCAACGTATGAAATCTACAGCTGGTCGTAAATAATGCAGGGTGTATAAATTCAGTGTAGTGTGTAATTATTGTGTCTCAAATGGAAATGTGGAACGTAATTGGCAATAAATATGTAACGAAGTTCATTACTGACCGAAAAAAAGCTAATTGCCTGTTGCCTAATTGCACAAGCAATTTCTTATATTTTATAAAAAACGAAAAGATAATTTTATGTCGAGCGAAACGAATACCACAGCAACCAACGAATACCACATTTATCAATCAATCAATCAATCAATCAATCAATCAATCAATCAATCAATCAATCAATCAATCAATCAATCAATCAATCAATCAATCAATCAATCAATCAATCAATCAATCAATCAATCAATCAATCAATCTATCAATCAATCAATCAATCAATCAATCAATCAATATATCAATCAATCAATCAATCAATCAATCAATCAATCAATCAATCAATCAATCAATCAATCAATCAATCAATCAATCAATCAATCAATCAATCAATCAATCAATCAATCAATCAATCAATCAATCAATCAATCAATCAATCAATCAATCAATCAATCAATCAATCAAAAACGAACGAAGGCACCAAGGAACGAATGAACGAATGAAAGAAAGAACAAACGAACCAACGAACGAACAAACACACAAATGAAAAGCCAATTCATTGTAGAAGCCCTTATAGATTAGAGAACGATGCCCTCCAGAAGTAAATCAGACTAACAGTATTGTGGCAACTGCATACAAAAACAGCCCTGATTACGTCTGTAGAACCTGATTATACCTAGATATATTCCATGTGGATGACTACTAGAGAGGCGGCACTGCCCCATCTTCCCCTGGTCCCCGTGCCAAGGCTGTCTGATGTGCCCAACCTTCCAGAACTAAGGCAAGGCAGCACTGTCTAGACTTAGTTTGGATGATTTATCCGGGATGTGAGTGGGAATAAAGAAATAAGCCAAAATCTCACAAAAAATGTATTTGTATCTATCTCAAAATCATTGATATAATAGTGAAAGAACCTATAGAAAAATGAAAATTTAGCAATAATTTTAGTTATAAAGATATTCATTGTGCAAACGTCAATTATTTCGCCTGATGCTACTTGGAACATCATAATTTCATACGTTAATATTGTGGTAATTTAAGCTGGATAGCATCATGAGCAGTATCCCCAATTGATCAGAATGTGCTATAGAAAGTTTTTCTATTTTTTCTGTTCGTTCAATTATGGCACTGAACAATTGGTTTAATTGGAAGGTGATCCCATATATGTATATGTTTTAGGTTTTTCTTACACTTGCAACTAAAAGTAGAAAAGTGGTACCCTAATACAAGAACAACGAGCACAATCAACGGTAAATTGCCAGAGAGAAAAAAAACTATACAAAATTGTGTCCAACTTGAGTGAGAAAACGGTGTATACAAATAAATCGATAATCAAAATCACTCAGCAACAATTGTCCTGCTTAATCATTGAAGGTGACTTTTGTATCTTAAAATGCCGAGAAAGCAGACAGTCCCGACATTTTTTGTGGTATCGGTTATTGATTCCGTTGCACATTGTATTGGAAGTCTAATATCATCGTGTGATGTCATACCACACCCTTAGTGCTGAAAAAGTCCCACTTTACAAAGTAGGACTTCCACCCTTTTAGCGACAAAGTGACGAATTACATGACTAGCCGGATAAATTCAAAAATAAAATTACAATGCCACAACATTGGCACTATGTTGTTTGAATATCGGTCCAGCGTCGCAGACGGTGAACCGATGTTCAAACAACGTAGTGTCAATATTGCGGCAACATAAATAGGGACACTGTCTCGTATTGCCTGGAATATGGTTGAATACATGGATCAATGAATTGAAGGATTAGATCACTCTAAAGTACGCAGGCAATTCACATACGTGCCAAGTTAGTCGGCTATAGATCTCAGTGTGCATTCACATGCAGCGACAAATAGCCGATTGGCTACAGTAATAATCATATCAAAACACTGTATGATGTAGACTGGTGCAAACAAAGTGCAAAAGCACGTATCTGAACAAGAAGTGGACAACCTGGTGTTTAAAGCAAAGCAAATAATCAGCTAAGATCAACCAAACAAACCCACATCGAAACAGCAAAATGGTATATTCTCAATTTTAAAGTGTGTGTTGCATTTCCTCTTGTCGTTCCTTATTATTTCAGTTGACGTTGGTGACCAATACGTCAGCTTAAAATGAATATAAATTTGCCGCGAATTAGAAATTATGGTAGTTAACAATATTCTTGCTTTATTTCGTCGCCTCGGAGCTAAAGGATCTTATCTGCCACTCTAACGAGTGTCAGATAGGATCCTTTAGCTGCTCCGAGGCGACGATTTGATGTCTTCACATTCATATTTCACTCATTTTAACAGCAGCTTCCTTCCTGTCTCAAACCATTTAAAAACAAACAGGTAAAGCCGTACCTAAGGGGAACGTAAGGAATCATCGCAAAAGTTCACAACACCGCACATTATTGCGGGATATTGATCTACAATCCAGTAGAAAAACAATAATAAATTGACGAGGGTAAGCAGGTAAACGGGGAGGCTTACAATACATCCTCTTGGATATGAGAGGGTGTATCTGCCACTTTGTAAAGTGGCAGATACACCCTTTCATATCCAAGGGGACGAATTGTTTTTTTTTCAAACAATATTGGCTGATTGGTAATCATCTCCTATGTATGTCAGGTTAAACTCATACACCGATAACACAATTGTTCTGAACAACTACGAGCAACTACGCTGTTGTGAATATCAGTAGCTTCTTACTGAAAGAGTGTTCACTGCTGCTTGTCATTGTATGGAGTATGTAATTAGTAAAACATATAATTCCGGCTTTTCGCATCATCTCCAAGCTTGCAAAAGATGATTTCTTTGTTTCTTTCCTAATTTAGAAATACTAAATATTATAATGGTTGACTTTAGCTAGCTAAAAATATACACGTAGGTACTACTTGATCATGTTTATATGTAAGCAAAAAGAGATTTTGCGTTTATTTGCGGTTTAAATACTAACTTCATACAATGCAATGAAATGTAATTGTTTATTCGAGTGTGACTGATATATGAAAAGTGTTTATTTAATAAAAAAAGGCCTTCTGACCAGATGTCAAATAATTTAGTAAAACTATTCCTACCATTCCCCACATCAGATCACGTAGCCTATAAAGGAAGACACATTTAACCTATACTTGGAGAAGGTCAGCTCATTGTCTGCGACGTCGGCCAGCGTGGAGTCAACGGCTCTCTTTTGATGGGTATCCGCGCCTGGATACGGGTTATAAAGAGTTTTTTCGGCCTTGTGTCGTTTCAGCCGGCGGTCCGATTGTGACAGGCGATGTAATATTGTCATATATACAGCTTCCGGTCTACGAAAGTGTGTCACGTGAGACGCACGACCGGGGTGTATTTTTACGACCGTCTCGCGTTACACTCAGATATAATAAACAACAGTCTATCCTAGTAAGCATAAAACATTTGTATAATATGTGTACAATGTCGAAGACGTTGGGCCGACGTTGTACGAATACTATACAAATGTTGTGTGTTTTCTGGGATTATCTTCAGAAAGGTCCACCATCATTCCTTTACAGCAAACACACAACATTTGTATAACTTTTATGCAATGTTGGACCAACGTCGAAGACGTTTGGCCGACATTGTATAAATATTATTCAATTGCTGTGTGTTTTCTGTGGGTTGATCTACAGCAAGGTCGTTAACGCTTCTCTCTCGAAGGAAACGCAATGGCTGAGCAATAATCACCTTGGCTGAGGGCTGCCCGGATGTAGGTTCGAGTCCCATAACCATGGTACCGTAGCTAGACACTTTAGCGTCATATTGTACTGATTGTTTTCTCTCTGGATTTTTCACCTGACTTATCAACTTCCAAGCCCTAGATTTATTTCAGCTTGACAATTCATTGATATCGGTCCTCTGGTTTGTCAACAGCACCGTGCAGTGGTTAAAGTTGCCCGCTTGAAAAGTCGCAATCCCGGCTTCGAACACCACTCTGGTCTTCAAGTAAAAAAAGTAAAAGTAAAAAATCTTCCCCGCTCACTCGTAAAGATACAATATTGTGGGGAGCCTTCTTGGCCGAGAGGTAGCGTGCTCAACCTCAGATCACCCGGGCTCGAATTTTGAGTCCTGTGGAGGGCAAGTCCTGTGGAGGGCAGTGTCATTCTTCTCACCATCCTCAGGAAGTTATCCTGGCCCAGTATAGCCTATATGTGCACCACGGTGGGATAAAAACCCATTTAACCATTCATTCATTCATTCATTCATTCATTCATTCATTCATTCATTCATTCATTCATTCATTCATTCATGCATTCATTCATTCATTCATTCATTTATTCAATTATTAATTCATTCAGAAGGAGATCAGCGATTTTCAAATATTATCGATTAATGTCCCGTTTATCATCAACATGTTGAAAAGCTAGTAGGAGATGTCCTACTAGGCAATGCCCGAGCTCAAGACTATGTGCAGCTACTGCTTTTTAAAATAAGCTGAGGTCATTGTGCAAAGTACCATAGGAGCACTGCGCGCCCAGGTCATTGAACAGTCTGAAGCACCGTGTATGTATAATCGCTGTGAAATTATTATCTCTCGGCTACAATCTACATGTATACTCAGTCTGACGCACATCCTATTCGAATCGCAGAGGCCATTAAATTTCCGTGAAAACCACTTACAATTTATTATTTTATTATATGATTGCCCGCAATACTATCGTCAATTATGTGATTAGGTGCAATCTATGAAGCAGAACAATGATAAATATAAGGTAACTGTCTGTAACGTAATTGTACAACTGGATAGAAAATGAGCTAAATCATGTTCTTCCGTCCTTGCTGTTCCAAGGAAATACTCCACTGGAAACGAAAGTGTATTCAGAAGCAAAACGTTATTTAAATGAGATGAATTATACCCATCTTCCTCGAAATGCCATGATTAGCGTAATAGGCAATTGGAATCTGATGATCACTTGCTCTTTCAGTGCCAAGCAGCGAGTTCAAAGAGTACTCGTAGCTGGTATTGAAATAAAATGTTTTTGCAACTGCTTCTACATATTTAAATGTAACAAATATTTTGTGAGCACTAACATTAATCGTTCAAACATAATTTACGTTTCCTTTCAAGGCAGGAAAGTACAATATCCCTTTTCTGTTAGTGTAAAATTAATCTTGGAGTTCTCAGAAGTAGCGTGACAAGCGCCGCATTTAATAACACTGCATCTCCCTGAATAATGACTGGGAGCAAAATTGGAAATTGGAATATTTGCATTTGTGTGATTGATGCATGTGTAGCGTGTTTTCAATGCTCGGTAAAGATTGGACCATATTCACAAGTTAATCATGTTAATTAATAATGCGCTCTGTCTTAAAAGAAGTGTGGGAACACGAGTGAATGATTTAAGATTGGCGTAATCACTGCATAATATGACAGGCGGAAAAAGGATTCCCAGATAATAGCCAGTTAAAATTATTAAAATGACTCGGCATATAAAAAAAGTGTCGTACATTTTGTGAATGGATGGGGGTTTTATGCCATCTTTGTGCATATATCAGCTAAACTGGGTCATGAGAACCTCCTGAGGATGGTGAGATGAATGATATGACACTGCCCTCTAGACGCAACACTTCCTGTTGTACAAATTAACAGACCATAATATATAATACAGAAATGTTTCATAATATTAAATCAATCAGGACATCAGCATAATATTGATCTCCCATTCAAGGGACAATATGCAGCTTTCAATCACAATGACACAGTTCTTTCAATCTCTAAAAAGCTATAATTCATTGCCAATAGCTTGTGACATTTAAATACTGTAGATCTGGTAATATTCGCGAGGTTTTAATTTACGCGAATTTCGCGAGGAGGGCAAATTCGCGAATTCAAGAATCTAGCGATTTTTTTTATTATGATGACGCTACTAAAGAAAAATAAAAATTTGTGAATTCTAAACTTCATGAAAAGTCCCAAAATCAGAAATTCGTGAAAATTTAAACACGCGAAAATTACCAGATCTACAGTATATATTATTTTAATAAAATATTACTTTAATAAAATCTATTAGAAAAAATTGTACTCTTTAATAGATATACACTCATAATGTCACATGTAAATGAATCCATGTTGCCCATGTAATACCATATTTTGAACTGAAAGCATGTGGTATTTTCAACCCGCGGCAGGGGATTATGATCTGTAATGGACTGCTTAATTATTCATATAAATTACTGCACTATACGCCATTGTGATATTAATGAATCGTAAGTGCGCCCCTTTATTGTACTATAAGCTATGATAGCAATCCAGTATTAATAATTTATTTACAACACTCCTGGCAAGTAACAAAAAATTAAGTTGTTTGGTATATTCTCGTCGCTTAGGAAGTAAAATCGCTTACCCTGATTTGTTCCACCATACATTTATAAGGAAGATTGTAAACCCATTTAGCGCGGGAACCGTCTTTATACGTCAGAATCTGACGTCTGTAGACATCAGATTTTCACGTAAAAACACGACTCCCGCGCTGAATAAAATAAAATATTTATAAAGACCTTAGAACCATAACATGGCGGAAGGAACTAACTAAGACATTTATTACGATTTCAAATTGAAAAAAATACTTTGGTCTCCAAGGTTTGTACAAAATATGTCAGAGTTGTAAGGTGAATGAAAATAGGGCCTATGTAGATGTAAGTATAGAGATGTTAATACAATTTGGAAATGTTTTTACTCAGTCAGGGAAATAAGGCAGCGAACACGTAAACGGCTATTCCATATTTATCAAAATATTTTCTGAGAGACAACAACAGCTAACACATTGTTATCAAATCAACGCGGAAATCGGCGGTGATCATTGATTCAGACGTCATTTTGTTGGCCTTTGTTTTCACATGTCAACCTACCCGCGGATGTGTAATACTCCATTGTTCCGCCAACAGTGGCTTAACTGTTATCTTATTTCTAAAACGTCAGCCCTCAATTGAGGCAGAGTCGACATTATCGCCTTTATTGCCATGTTTATTACGGGTCCATTGTCAATGCAGTCAAATCTGGTATTTGGGCGAGTGCTGGTTCAGTGGTTGGCCAACGTCGCAGACGTTGTCCAACCACTGAACCGGCACTCGGACATCGTCTTTTGTTGGGGGGTCCACCCAGCGGCCGGCCGTCCGAGCGGAAACGGCATTGATCCCTATCAATACCCGCAGACACTCGGACTATACAGTCACAGCCATTGCCAGCTGTGGGCTGCTAATTAATTTTGCATGCAATCCCGGTCGGCCCACGCCATCGAGGGGAATCCGTAAAGTCATTGTAGTGACGCAATTTCATCTAATTTAATTGACCGGTCGTCTCCCAGCCGCTCCCACACCGGGGTACGGATCTGATCCGGATAGCGGCTCCAAATCCAGATACACGAACGTCATCACCAACTCTTGAAACGCTACATTAAATGATTTACGTCTTCCCCCACTTGAAGTAGTGTCTCGCTACCGCGATTCCTAGCTTTAAGTGGGTGCAAATTACTCACAATCATTTAATTGGAAACCAAGCATTTGCAAATCTTGATGTATAAACGCTCATTTCGTTCCCAATAGCTGGGATTTGATCGGCTAATACAAGAGATTTGAAACCACTATAGTCGTGAGTAGCGGGTTTAGCTCGCGGGTTAGAGAGAATTATTCGTGCGAATCACTCGTTTGTGAATCATAAACGAGTGATTCGCGCGAATATCGTTCACACTATAGAGAATCATTCGTGCGAGTCACTAGCAAGCAAATCTTAGGCTAGTGTTTCGAGCAAATGTCGTTGACACTAGAGCGAATAATTTGTGCGAATCACTTGCAGGCGACTCGTAAGCGAGTGGTTCGAGCGAGTGGCATTCACACTAGAGCAAATCATTCGTACGAATCACTCGCAGACGAATCGTAGGCTAGTGTTTCGAGAAAATGACGTTCACACTAGAGCGAATCATTCGTGCAAATCACTCACAAGTGAATCGTGAGCGAGTGTTTCGAGAGAATGGCGTTCACGCAAGAGCGAATCATTCGTACATATCATTCGCTTCAATGTGAAAATGTCGTCATAAATGTAATGGTGTATTATAAAGCATTTTCAGCTAGCTAATCATTCCCACTGGACACATTATATAATAGTTGTTGTGACGTTGGATCAACGTCATTGACGTTGATTCAACGTCACAACAACGTCGTGTGCCAGTGGGTCGTCATTATAATAATTACGATTGTCTTTAAAAACCAAGCGATCGGTGACTCGCGAGTCCGTTCCCCGGTCCGGTATTCAGGTTCCAAAGAAGCATTTTTTCTCTCGCTCACTGCTAAAGATTAAGTATTATTGAGAGTCTCTGTGACCGAGAGGTGGCGTGCTCGGCCTCAACCCGTCAGGGCGCGAATTTTGAATAATGTGTCTGGAGGTTAGCGTCATGATGAATGCTACATCCTGATGAGGTTCATTCAATCCATCCACTTACACGCATGTGCAAATTGATGTTGTTTATCCAGCTTTTTATTTGTAAAATTATGTGTAGGTGAAGAAATAAACTTTGCCCTGAATGTATACATTTTACCCCATTTAATTACATTAAAAAACGAAAATATACATGATCTGAAAATGCACAGCTGGACCGTACATGTATAAAAACAGAAATGATACAGTAATATTCATGTTTTCAGGAACTTATTTCAGAGGAGCAAAACCGTTGTATATACTGGTAGAAACTACGTCATAGGACGGTTTCTGAACTGACATAAATGTAGGCTACCTATCCATTGAAAACCATAGAATGTGATATGGACTGATATGAATTTACCTATCTTATCTAGTGCTCTGGTGAAAACCACGTCATAGAACGTTTTCTAAACTGACATAAATGTACCTCTCCACTGAAAACTACAGTATATACTGTGATATGGACTGATATAAATATAGCTGTGTGGTGCTCTGGTGAAAACCACAACATATATGTGATACGGGAAAAAACGCATACAATTGTAATATGAACTGATACAATGTACATATGCACATCTCTAATGAAAACCACGCCATAGAATTTGATAAGGAATGATCATTTAGTTTACGTTTCTATTGAAAACCGTGGCATAAGAATTGATGTGGACCATTTAGCTTACGTCGCGTATGGTGTTATACGGACTAATATTATGGGACGTTGAGACAATGGAGGTTTAATCTCGTCTACCGCCTGCGACGTTGGCCCAACATTAAACCACCATCGGCTATCGTGAGTGTCAGATTGTCCTAAATATCCTTTCATTCCCTGGACATTGAGCCATATACGGGAGTCTGGATCTAACACAGCCGTGTGGATAAAGACCTACTTAGACTCTGTGGACGGTGATCAATCAACTGTGCTATTCTGCAAAGCCAAAAGGCAGTAACTGCTTACTCGAGAAGTAAGCAGTTACTGGCTTTTGGCTTTGCACGTCGGGATAGTGGACCTATTTATCACTGACAACTGGTTAACAGAATAAGGGGCGATCACTGATGCACTAACAGTACTGCTGAGGAAATAAATAAATTATTCACATTTTCTTGTTGGCAACAACCTTGTAAGTTGAAAGTACACAGCGTATGTATACAGCATGTGAGCTAAAGCTTGATCATGCTTTTAAAAGAAACTAGGATTATAAACACAGCTGAATCCACCTTGTAAAATTATTGTCCATCAATAATTATCTGCATTGTAACTTAATCAACAAAGCTTATTAACAAACGAGTATCGCAATGGCCTCTTTTACAGTAGTGGGTCGTTTGTTGCCATATTGGGCCTACGATTGTCATATTGGGTCTACTATTTACCTTTTAGGCATACTATGGACATTTTGGGCATGCTATTTACATATTAGTTCTATTATTGAAATATTGGGCCTACCATTGACATCTCGGGTCTGCTGTTGACATATATCTGGTCTGTTATTGACATCTTATGTCAGCAAGTTTCCTGAGCATTTAAAATAACAATTTCTGAAGAATAGTCCTCCAGAATATTAAAACATGAGCACAGTACTGCTCTACTGCTTACTTGTAAAGTAAGCAGTTACTACCTTTTGTCTTTGCACGGCAATAGACCTTCATTGAGCAGCCTTCCCAGTAAACACAAAACATTTGTGTAATATTTGTACAATGCTGGACCAACGTCGAAGACGTTGGTCCAGCATTGTACAAATATTACAAAAATGTGTTGTGCTTGCTGGGTTGGTATCAAGCATGTCCCCAATACTATTTGCAGTGCGCAATGACATTGGGGAATCACAATATTAAACATGGTAAACAGCAGTAAGAGCAATTTAGCAAATGACAGCGAGTTTTACCTGGTCCCATCAAAACTATAATCAGTGATGATTCATCATCTTCAATAAGCAACGTCATGACTGTGACAGGCACAATTCCTAGAATCCACTTTCCAGTCAACTTGCCTGTTTTGTTCGCTTAATTGCCTGGTGCAGCATTATTACCGTCGGCTTCCTGATGAAACCTGCTATCCACATTTTTTTTTTTTCAGAAAACTTGTTCTATACCGAAATTGTCATTACAAATGTAATATTTTACTTTAATTTTAAATTTAGATAAATTTAGTTTGTGAAGTGATATTGTCATTTTAATATAATTCTATTGATACCTCAAGCAAACACAACACATTTGCATAACATTTGTACAGCGTTAGGCTAACGTCTTCGATGTTGGTCCAGCATTGTACAAATGTTATGCAAATGTTTTGTGTTTATCCTCCATATTCAAAAGTATTTTAACCCTGTTTGAAAAACTATAATATTTTATCAGGAAGTGAAATGAATTGAGATTTAGGCTACTTCTGTGCACACAGTCATATGCTAAATTGGTGCCAGGAAGGCGATGGATGATGGTTGATGAATGATGAATGATGGTTGATGGTTGATTAAGCCCTTCTGGACCATCTGATCAATTAGGCTGACTACGTCCCTTCGTAGTATTCAGTGGTATTTGTAACTTATATTTAATATGCAAAATTTTAGGATTAGTTTGTTGCAATTTCTGAAAGCGCCTGTGAATAATTCATATACGGATTTCTGTCTCTGGAGCACATTCTCTGTCGATCTCCCAGGTGTCACAATACAACACACACCAACCCAATGCTGAATCGTGATTCAATTACTGTATTGAAAGTACTTGACATCTTCTGATGTATAGCCTGCACGAAACAGTATCCGATCACATTATATCTGATTCATCATTGCATGTACAATCTAATATTTATGATTTCAAGATGCGGTTAATTTCGTTCGAATATGAGATTATTCTTACGGAAATAGAATTGAAAAAAAATCGCTCATTTAACCCTTTCAGAATCTGACGTCTAAAGTCGAACCCTACACTGAAAGAATTAAAATAAAATTATAATGGCCGTAGACCCATAACATGGGTATTCAAATGAAGCGGAAAGAGCTGACTGAGAAGTTTATTGTGACTTCAAATTGAGGAAAACCCTTTGATCTCTCGGTTTATATAAAAAAATTCAGCGCCTTAAAAGTTAACCCTCTAATCGCCAAATTATTTAATTGGAATTTTCACCCACTTTAAGTTGTGTCTCGCCGACGCGATCCACAGCTTCAAGTCAGTGAACATTATTCAGATCCGACGAAATGGAGATCAACGATTTTCAAGTCTTACTGATTGATGTCACGTTTCATCTTTAACGTGTTTAAAAGTTGGTACTTAATGTGCTAATAAAAAGATGAGAACCCGAATATACCAGACACCGGAGCTTAAAGGGTTAAAGAGATAAAGAGGGTTAAATCCGTGACCGGAGGTGGCGTGACCAGACGGCGGCGTGACAGGCTCGTGACGCGGAGAGCCATCACAAGACAATTAGGCCTACCACACAGAACGTCAGCTACATAATGGACAGATGATTTATCTACTCAATCAAAATTCCTGCATATATATAAGGAATGCTTCCTGTGCATGCAACACGCCGATACAATACATAAGAACTAATTTACGCCAGTAATGATGGTATATACCATACTGATATATGTACCCAGAGAACCCGATATATTCATTAAGGGGTGTGCTCAAATGTTCTACTGTATTGCTGTTCTGCTTTATTGAGTAAATAATATAAGGGGAAACTTATATACATACGATATTTGTTGTGCTAAAATATTATTATCTGTGTTATAACTTCGAGTAGAATGTGTATTTCTCGGACATATATAGTCATACAAGATGCGTCCGTATTCTATATCTACGTATTTTAAAATAGTCACCTCATAGTCACCTTCCAAACTAACCTATCACAATCAAAGTTGCCACAAGATGGGTCACAAGTGTTTCCTTATATGGGATGATTGGCTATCATGTGACCCTCTCAGAGGGTCACATGATAGCCGATCCCCCCATATAAGGACATAATTATTCATACCATATAAGGGGTGATAGATCATCTTTAACATACATCAAATGAAAGCGTGAAAACTAGTTACTCACAATAATAATATATGGTTAAGCAATGTGACAATGAATGAAAAGCCAATAAAGAATGACATCTGCCGTGACACCAGGTTGAGATGTGTCGTGTAAAGAGCAAGCTGCAGAATGCCCTAACTGCTTACTTTTCAAGTAAGCAGGTACTGCTATTTGTTTTTACACATCAGTGTGCAAATTTATCCAGTATTGCACACCGCATCGTACAATGAGTGTTTGATTATACAAACGATTGAAAATAGCTCATAAATTGAGTGTCACGACATTCTATAACTTTACCCGGGTACACACGACTGGAGAGAAGGACAATGATTAGAGAAAAAATAATAAAATCAGTTGGTTTTATTTTCCTTGGTTAGAGCTATTACTATTACCTGTGCTGTACCTATGTCGACTTAACAATAATTCAAAATTGGGTGCTTGTTGGCGTGATCATAAACTGGACGCCACCCCCCCCCCCCCCCCCCCAACCCCCAACTCACTTCAAACACAGGACAGGTGACACTGCTGAAGGAGTGTATGGTAATCATCAAAATGAGATGAATTCTCTCAAACAATGTCTGGTTAATGTCGATAACACATGTAATTTTACATCAAGTCAACATCTCCATTTTCTTTAACGTTATTAACTCTTTTTATACACATATATCACCCATTGCGCTATCCTTTAGATCAACTCTTTTTAGAGTGATAATACAAATGGGATGAAATTACTCATCCAATATCGCTTTATTGCTGCCAATTATTGAAAAATAAAGAACATTGCGTGAACATTTCATGTCACTGTCCCTATATTAGTTGAATGCTGGTCCAGCGTCGCAGACGCTGAACCAACATGAAACCAACATAGGCTGGATGTTTTTCTGATGATTAATATGTGATAACTTGGCTCACCCTGTACTTGTGATCATGGTTATGGATCTTGTGGTTGTGTCCTATGTGATGGTTTTCCTCCACGGATATTTGGTTGTCGGTCAATGTGTCCACCTGGTCAGCAAACAGTAGGATGACCAGTATCACACAGGCTGACCACCGCCGTAAGGAGACCTGACCAGCTCCTCTCATCTTACAATCCATGGAGACGATCCTGATTACTCCAGCCACTCCAAGATTGGTGGTGTCCGTCTCGGAAAACATGATTGATCTCTTGTGAGGTGTTATAAGTACATGGTTGTAGATGATTGATTTACTCCTGTAGACTAGTGTTCAGCACCTGGGCTTCGTCTGCATACTGTATTTGGCTTGATCAGATTGTATTTACATATCGCAGGAGATCCCGTTTCAATATAAATCATCACTCCGCAGATCCCTATTGATGTGGTGACGTCATAGTAATCCCTAACACACCGGGCGGTGGTTTATATTCTGTCACGTGTTGCTAAATCATCGTTACTTTTAAAGCGCGCCACTTTAAGGTACTCTAGCACGGCACACCTCCCTCTCTGGCCACGCCACACAGCCCTCACTGCAGCTCCTACCAACCGATAATCCCTGATCCCGGTTTATACTACACAATTACAGGTTCATCCCACGCCACACGGCCTGCCTCACTACTTGGGGGCAGCAGCGGGTGGATGCCAGCCAATGGACGACCAGCCAGCCACCTCCTACCTCTTATAAGCTTGGCTTTCACCAGATTGTCTCCTGGCAGTCTGGCAGACAGGCAGGTTGGTAGGCGGCACAGATGGGCCGCTGGCTGGTTGCCTTAGAGTTCTAGCTGCTGGAGGGATCCGTGGATAAATGACTGGGTGGCTTGTTGTTTGGTTTAATTGTTGACCCTGGCTGTCTGGATGAATATATAAATAGATGTGTATGGATAGATATAGAGTTGGAAGGACAGATGGATGAATGGATATGAGGACAATTGCTTGCTTGCTTGCTTGCTTGCTTGCTTGCTTGCTTGCTTGCTTGCTTGCTTGCTTGCTTGCTTGCTTGCTTGCTTGATTGATTGCTTGATTGCTTGATTGATTGATTGATTGATTAATTGATTGATTGATTGATTGATTGATTGATTGATTGATTTATTGATTGATTGATTGATTGATTGATTGATTGATTGATTGATTGATTGATTGATTGATTGATTGATTGATTGATTGATTGATTGATTGATTGATTGATTGATTGATTGATTGATTGATTGATTGATTGATTGATTGATTGATGGATCGATGGATCGATGGATCGATGGATCGATGGATCGATGGATCGATGGATTGATGGATCGATGGATCGATCGTTCGATGGATCGATGGATCGATGGATCGATGGATCGATGGATCGATGGATAGATGGATAGATGGATAGATGGATAGATGGATAGATGGATCGATCGATTGATTGATTGATTGATTGGTTGATTGATTGATTGATTGATTAATTGATTGATTGATTGATTGATTGATTGATTGATTGATTGATTGATTGATTGATTGATTGATTGATTGATTGATTGATTGATTGATTGATTGATTGATTGATTGATTGATTGATTGATTGATTGATTGATTGATTGATTGATTGATTGATTGATTGATTGATTGATTAATTGATTGATTGATTGATTGATTGATTGATTGATTGATTGATTGATTGATTGATTGATTGATTGATTGATTGATTGATTGATTGATTGATTGATTGATTGATTGATTGATTGATTGATTGATTGAGCACTAGGCTTCTGTTACATGGCAATAGCTTCCCAATATATATGTTTACGATGACAATGCACGATTTCATCAACCTTCTCCCCTCCCATGCTTCCGTCATTTTTATATGTTTGTGAGTTTTGTTTAACATTTAATTTAATCCGGTAATTAGATCAATAAATATCATAATCATTGTCTATTTTCGTGTCCTCCTTGAGGTCGCATTTTTATCATTTTTATAAATCACTACCTGTAACATATAATGTATAAGCATATTCAGGTAATTTTACACTGTATCCTTCACTTACATGTAGCTATGAAGAATGTTGCGAATATATGAACAATTATTGATGAACTTTTAAAGGATTTTACACAACTACAATGTTACGAAATGAATGAGCACCAGCACCACCGATGGCTAAATCTTATGACAATAATTTATGAAGTGAATATTATTTCTGGGCAGTAATTATTGTTTGTCGATTTCAGGTTTATTGTGTTAAATGTATTGATGAAATTACTATTATCTATCACACTGTGGGCCTACGTATTTTTTATTATCGTCATACTTTTAGTTTACATTATTATGTTTATCTCCCTCATGTCAATAGCAATGACTTTGGATGCTAATCACCTCCAGGTCTGCTGACACATCGTGCATACTTTCTTGTATAATTTCAAATGTAAATATTATCATTTTATTCGAACGTGTTGAATGCATTAGGCCAAATAAAGAGACTAGTACAAATATGAATTTATAGAAACATTATGTTCACCAAGTTTTTAAATACAATTGTTTCTTTTACGACAAAAGAGTATTTTCCTTGTTGATCTGTTTGGTACCTGCTATTTAATGTGTTCCATAATACACTTCCAGTATATATGGTGAGCCATTTCACTATCGAAAAACGGGACATCGCATAATAATTACTGGTGTTTTTCACTTAAAAAATGGTTTTAGAACATGTGAAGTGCATTATACCTAGACGGAGAACATGTATTTTGGACCACTCCGAGATAAATCATTAGTCTATGGTCGCTCGGCATACGTGTACTTTTAAGTAAAGCATTGCGTTCTAAAAGCGTTCAGTATTATTATTATGCACCATTGATACTGATGCACAGCTTCTGACAAAGAGGTAAATCACTGTTGAACTAATACTTACAGGGTATTCTAATAATACTTATATTTCACAGACCATTTCTGGAAAAAGTCTACCTGTAGCGTTCATGCTTTTAAAATTACATGTATACACGTGTTACTTTATATCCTAGAATTATAAATCTCCTTGTTGTATTGTGTGAATGTTACTGCTCATTTAACATATTTAAGCATCTAGAACAGTCAATAAATGATATGACCTCACACAAATTGCAACAGAAACTATCTCAGCTGTTGTATTGTCATCAAAGTGTCTTGTATAACATATCAAAAATCTTAAGTGATTAGAGTGGTGGAAAGTATTGAAATCGATGATGACATGCAACATAATCTGGAAGCCGTACAGTAGAAGGGAGTGTGAAAGGGAGTGTACCACAAATTGAAATTATTTCATCAGGATTTATCAAAAATATAAAATAAGAACTAATCACGTTGAAAACTGTGTATTTAAGGAAAGTCATTCGAGTCCAGTTATCTGACACATTTATGTTACACTATTTTATCCACACATTTTTGTCGTGATACATTTTTATTCTGGTTTATTATCATAATATGGACTATAACCGTTTGCCTCCTGGTAACATTATCTGATGCCTCGGTCTGCAGTGGATGACGTTCTTTTTCAAAACGTAGTGATACAAGAAGAGACTTATCGGACCAATTTACTTTTTGGCAAAATTGTTCCCACTTTTTCGTTTTATGCAATAATTTAAATGATTATTCATTTTTTACAACATATACGCATTATTGATGATCTTTGTGAAACACCGTTTGATGCCATACTATTTTATTTTATTTTATAAATTACGAGCTTTCTGCTGCAACGCAAGCCTAATCCGCAACGTTATCAAATGTATTCAATTAAATTTTGACATGACATTTTTTATATTAGAATCGGTGCTCAAATATAGATTAAAACTGCTGACTATAGGGAAAACAACCTATATGCACTGGAATCCAAAACATACGTTTGCTATTTAATTTTACATAGATTATTTTCCAATCATTAACGGTATCCTATATGAGAAAATATCAGGAAATGGCCACAAAAGAAGCATTATAGAGATAGATGACTATTTAAGCATAGAAGGAAGTAGAATACAAAAAGAACTTGTTGGCATATCTAACAATGTTGTATATGAATATAACTTGGGTATCATCAGCAAAAAAAGGAACGATAACAAAGAGTGATACACAGTAGAAGACAAGAATGAGATGTGGCAGAAATAGATTGCAACCACAGTATGGGAAGTCAAAGAAAAACGGTACCGGGAAATAAATTGTAACAACAGTGACTAAAGAAATATATAAAGGAAAGTAAAGCAATTACCTGACAGACAAAGTCAAATAGGAGTGTAAGGGAGTGTGAAGTAAAAACAGACTGAGAATTCATCAGCGGAGAAAATGGCAAGAAAAAGAAAACATGTAGAATAATAGTAGAAATAAGACCGGAAATGAAAATATATAGAGAGACTTTCAGTACTAGCATGGTGATCAAAGTCATATTTTGACACGAAGAAAGCATAACTCATTGTTATTTATCCGATTTTTAATCCTCTCGATTTTTAAATTGCTCCCGCAAATCCCACCTCAATATAATGATAAAATATATTTCAAAAACATATCAATGCTGAAAATCAGTATCCATAATATCAGAAATGCACAATACTATGCATTTCTGATAATATCCAACGATTCAGTTATTGTAAGCTTTCATTTTGTCATTAGACTAGATGAAAGCCTATAATAACTGTTGGAAGTGTTTTAACTATGTACATCTATAGGCCGGCCTATTCATGTATAAAATATATACCATGTTTTTCGACTTGATAAGTTTTTTATCAAATGCAAAAGCATTTGAGTTGAAATTGTTTGGATCTAATCTTGAACTGAACAAATTGAGTTATTGTTAGTATAATTAATCGGGAGGTGTACATGCCTATAATACACACTGTCTCTAAAAGCTGTATCTTGAAGTGTATGTAGGCCTAGACATGTATATTAGTGTAGTCGAGGTATATTGTAACGGGGATATTTTGACTTGAATCTCCTGTGATAAGTGGGGGATTTAATGTTTTTGATGTTATTTGAACACAAAATCTCTATCGCAATGGTCCTGTAGGACTACTTAGGTTTGAAACTGTCGGATCAATGCAGGATTCTAGTACCAGATAATCATATCTGCGACGGCTGAATTTTAGTGTTAGATGTTTTTTTTCATATATGTCAGACAGACCCTTACAGAGTTCTTTTAAGAAGGCACTGGTATTCTCAATAATAAAATCGCACCGTTTTTTTTAATAAAATACGTATATTACACTGCTAGAACGTGGCTCGTTATCCCACCATAAAATAGTCCAATATATTGAAAGGGTATGGTTAAGAAACAGTGTTTTGACATACTTTCCTCCACTCGAATCTTTTAAGACTTTTTTGAAACAACAGTAAAAAATTATGTTGCAATTTGTGTGAGGTTTGGCCATTATTTGAAACACAGCGACCATCCTAAAAGATGAACTAGAAGATGAACATCCAACCAATCGCAATCCAGTCTTCAAAACTACACAATGTCCGATCTTCAAGTATGGGTGATGTGTTGGGCATTAATAAAGTCACTATATCATTGCCTGATATAAACATTGGTGAAAATATCAGATTCACCACTCGTCTATTAAGGTTGTTTTGTTTGATAGTTTTCATAACGCGTATGTATAAATGTACCATAGACTTAGTCACATAAATATTAATAACGCTGGATTAAATATAGCGAAACATTAGCTAGAGGTATTTAGAAAAAGCAATGGTAATCTTATCAATAAAATTCGATCATCTTCCCATTCAAATAATGTGTTAGTACGAGTTATATGTTTGCAACGTGGCTAGATATCTTAATGAAAGTTTGTCAAAGGGTAGGGTCAAGAAACAGCATTTAAAAATATTTTCCGCCACTCGAATCACTTAAGACTTTTTTTTGGGTTAAAGAACACATATTATTGAGTAAAAAAACACTGTCGGACATTCTGCTGCAATTTGTGTGAGGCACATGCATGGATATTATGAGTGATCCGCAAGGTTATAATGAGAGAAACACGCGTGCAGGATCACTGACTGCCCGATACAAGCTCTGATTCTTGTGGATGTGGATGTGTCCTTTTTTGTCACCGTATTTTTCTAAGACTATTTTTTTGTGTATTATCTGATTTTTGTTTACAAACGTAGCATTAAAATGAATGAATGAATGAATGAATGAATGAATGGATGAATGAATGAATGAATGAATGAATGAATGAATAAATAATTTAATCAATCAATCAATCAATCAATCAATCAATCAATCAATCAATCAATCAATCAATCAATCAATCAATCAATCAATCAATCAATCAATCAATCAATTAATCAATCAATCAATCAATCAATCAATCAATCAATCAATCAATCAATCAATCAATCAATCAATCAATCAATCAATCAATCAATCAATCAATCAATCAATCAATCAATCAATCAATCAATCAATCAATCAATCAATCAATCAATCAATCAATCACTTATTAAATCAATCGATTAATCAATTATTTAATCAATCAAAAAATGTCATACAATCAATGAAAAGATCAAGTGTTTAGGAAATCAATATATTGGCTAGTAATCGAGAAAGCGATCGATAAAACTGACAATATTATTGATATTCAAACAATAAATGATTAAACATCCAACGAAAACTTCAATGAAACAATCAACAAAGGAATGAAAATATTTATCCCTTGAGAAACATTTGATAAAAGTCCGAGTGATTAATATGTGAATACCTTCTTTCTTTTGTATGAGTTGATTCAGAGGAGAGGATGAAGATGGGTTCATTCAGTACACAGTGAACAGACGACTAAGTCCCACTGGTACTTACATCTCAATTGTTCTCTGTAGCAATCTGTATTAATAAATATTAAGCAGCTTGAAAATCCCTTCTTCTTCCATTATGCAACGCGAAAAAACTCCAGAGAAATGTGTCACGCAACGTTTCCTCAGCAACATGAATAATTCCACAGTATTATTGCACATAGGCTCCCATTTGAAGCAGTTTTCATTTCTCTGCATTTGTCTAGAATTTGTTATAGGCAGTCATCAGATGGTATATGTCGCCCTGTGCACTCTGAAATGGCGTAGGTTCAAATTTTATTATGTGGCTTTAATTCCTGAAATATTAGTCATCCGTCCATACACGTTCCAATCTCATTCATTTGAGTAGGATAGATAGGATATATTAGGATAGATCATTCATCTTTAGATAAGTTGACAGTTTTATTATATATATATATTTGTATTATCAAATCGCTGTGCATATTATCATAGACTGTGCTGCGCACTGCACATTGCCACAGACTGAGCTGTGCATTGCACATTGCCACAGACTGTGCTATGCACTGCACATTGCCACAGACTGTGCTATGCACTGCACAGTACCACAGACTGTGATGTGCACTGCACATTACCACAAACTATGCTGTGCATTGCACATTGCCACAAACTGTGTAGTGCACTGCACATTGCCACAGACTGTGCTATGCACTGCATATTGCCACGGACTGTGCTATGCACTGCACATTGTCACAGACTGTGATGTGTGTACTGCACATCGTCACAGATTGTGCTGTGTACTGCATATTGCCAAAGATTGTGCTGTGCACTGCACTTTGTCACAGAATGTGTTGTGCACTGCACATTGCCACAGATTGTGTTGTGTACTGCACATTGCTACAGACTGTAATGTGTACTGCACATTGCCACATACTGTGTGGCGCACTGCGCATTACCACAGACTGTGATTTTCACTGCACATTACCACAGCCTGTGCTATGCACTGCACATTACCACAGACTGTGCTGTGCACTGCATATTGCCACAGACGGTGCGTACACTACACATTGCCAAAGATTGTGCTGTGTACTACACATTGTCACAAACTGTACTGCGCACTGCACATTGCCACATACTGTGATCTTCACTGCACATTACCACAGAATCTCTTGTGCACTGCACCCTACAACTTACTGTGCGGTGCACTGCACATTGTCACAGACTGCGCTATGCACTGCACATTGCCACAGACTGTTGTGCTCTGCACATTGCCACAGACTGTGCTATGCACTGCACAGTACCACAGACTGTGCTGTGCACTGCACATTGCCAAAGATTGTGCTGTGCAGTGCACTTTGCCACAGAATGTGCTGTGCACTGCACATTGCCACCGATTGTGTTGTGTACTGCACATTGCTACAGACTGTAATGTGTACTGCACATTGCCACAGACTGTGATCTTCACTGCACATTACCACAGCCTGTGCTATGCACTGCACATTGCCACAGACTGTGTTGTACACTGCCCATTGCCAAAGATAGTGCTGTGTACTGAACATTGTCACAAACTGTACTGTGCACTGCACATTGCCACAGACTGTGCTGTGCTCTGTACAATGCCAGAGACTGTGCTGTGTACTGCACATTACCACTTACTGTGCTATGCAATGCACATGACCACAAACTGTGATATGCACTGCACATTGTCACAGCTTGTGCTGTGTACTGCACATTGCCACAGACTGTGCTATGCACTGCACATTGCCACAGACTGCGCTGTGCACTGCACATTGCCACAGACTGTGATATTCACTGTACATGACCACAAACTGTGATATTCACTGCACATTGCCACAGATTGTGCCGTGTACTGCACATTGCCACAGACAGTTCTATGCACTGCACATGATCACAAACTGTGATATGCACTACGCATTGTCACAGATTGTGCTGTGTACTGCACATTGCCACAGACTGTGCTGTGCACTGCACATTGCCAAAGACAGTAATGTGTACTGAACATTGCCACAGACTGTGCTGTGCACTGCACATTGCCACAGACTGTGCTGTGCACTGCACATTGCCACAGACTGTTCTATGCACTGCACATGACCACAAACTGTGATATGCATTGCACAATGTCGCAGATTGTGCTGTGTAATGCACATTGCCACATACTGTGCTGTGCATTGCACATTGTCACAGACTGTGCTGCGCACCGCAGATTGCCACAGACTGTGCTGTGTACTGCACAATACCGCAGAATCTCTTGTGTACTGCACATTACCGCATACTGAGCTGTGCACTGCCCTTTGCGACAGACTGTGCTGTGCACTGCGCTTTACCATATACTGTGTTGTGCACTGCATATTGCCACAGACTGTGCTGTGCATACTCGGCATCATCATCCGAACTGTTGAATACCTCACACCTGTGCTGCATGGCTCAAGACTTGCCGGGGGCTGAATTCTACCGAACACGAGACTTTAACCCAAGGTTGCGTTAATGTTGGTCCATTGTCTGAGACGCTGGTCCAAAATTAAAACAATTAACATAATTATCATGTTTCCTGGCATGCCTGTGTACAAGTATGTGTAACAAACTCGACTCTGGGACTTACATTATAGCATTACATCTACCGGGCGACAAAAGCAGGTAATTCTTATTTTGGCTCTGCTTTTCAAGATAATCCAAAATGGCCTCCAAAACGATAATATTTTAATCGCATTTCCCGGTCAATGAACATCATTCCATATAAACAATGTTGGTTTAGTGTGTTGTATTATCTTAATATAACCCTAACGAACCTTTCCAAGACCAATGCTTTTTTCTTTTAGTTATTTGAAAGAAAAATATTAACTAAAACGTAAAATTACTGCTTATTCAAATTAATCTGAGCTTGAAAATGGCTGTCGTTCATTCACGTGATTTTAGCATGTTCTATTATTTTCGGACAAACTAATCGCAATTAATTTAGTCATAACTTGAGCACTGAAGCATTTTACATATACTTTTTGTTATAATAAAGAAAATAATAGGAATCAAAATCAAGAGAAAACCGATTAAATATTATCAGAAAACCTAAAATACATTGAAGTATGAAGATTTCTCGGGATTGAACAATTTTATAGCTATGATAACACCAACATTGACTGAACCACAGATTGCCACACCTCCGACCTCGGTCCTCCGAGACGTTAGGCGATGTAGAAGTCATTTAATTGAAATAAATTAAATTTAATTTTCACTATTATGTGCAGTTGACATACCATTACAGTTTAATTTTTCGTCTTAGGTGTAATATCTGCAAAATAGGATAGATAGATAGCTAGGCACAGTTCATATCACTTGAAATTTGACGCGAACAAGACGCAAACATTATTACAAAGCGTGAAATTGTGAAAAACACAAATGTAAAGGCCAAAACGGAAAATAACAAAAAGTATGATAAAAACAAGGTGACCTATATCAGGTGTACATGCTTAATCTAAAGAGCAACACACAAACAATGATTACTGAACTATAAGACAAAAAAGTGCTTGCCACCGTCATGTCGCATTGTCTAGAAAGCCTAATATATGTCATCAAACCTGGAGATGTTCCAATAAAAGCTACATAAATAATTTGCAAGGATGTATTTTCTGTTTCTCTTCCTCGGGTGGTGTTTATCGTATTTTGTTCAAAATACATGATTTCAGTGATTATGATTCCAAATATTTTCCGATATAAAGCAACAAATTAAGACTAAGCTTGCACCATAGCAGGACTGTTAATTGTTTGTTCGACACAAGGACGAAAGCTACATTTACTATTCTGAGAAACAGCAACAAGTCAAACAGTGTGATCAATTCCTTCTCTTAGACGACTGAATTTTCATGACACCTATTCAACAATTCCACGATTTAGGCATTGTCGTAGCTTTACTAATAGAATTAGAAGAGGCTCTGGCTAATAATATACCAACTTCTCTGCGTTTTTATTATGGTGTTTTAGCATCGGCCTATAGTTCACTGTGGATGGCAATTAAAGTTAAACTAGCCACAGTTATCAATTTTATAGCACAGCAATAAACTATACCCAGTCTCCAAGTACACATATTACCTGGTGAAACAAGATTTGTTCGGGAAAAACTGCCACCAAGCACATTTTAACTGATAATTATGGTACAGGTCCTGGCGTCAAACTGAAGATGATCAGTAAAAAAACATTTAAAATAGCAATGATAGTAGTAGTAATTTTGTCTTTGCTTTAGATCATCTAAATTATGCAAGCTGAACACCCCTTTCACATCATGAGGCTAGAATTTCCGTTCCAGCTCCTAATTATGTATAAGTGAGAATAACTTGGTCATTCTAAATACCTCCTCAGCCATGTCATTTGAAACACAAGAACATGAAGACTCGTGATAATAACGAGGGCGGCATCTTAATAATCAAGTTAGATGAAAGCTCCTGGGGCTGTGATAGATCTCAACAGAAAAAAAACAATGCGGATGTATTTGGCATTGATGTACTGGTTGAGCGAATTTGTAATATCAATCAAAAACTGTTCCTTAAACATGTTAAACACTTGTAAAATATACAGGTTTTAAAAGAAGAAGTCCCAGGAATAATTCAGCAAATTTGCAAACTGCACTTTGATAGGCAGTTTGATTATATTGCTAAAATAAATATCAGGTGGGATATCTACATAGCATTACACAATAGCTTACCAGAGGCGAGATCAAGTTTCGAGATCTGCTAAGTAAATGAAAAAGCCATTGAAATTAGTTTCTCCCTGGCTCTGAGAACAAAAAAGTCAATTGCTATAGTCTGTCTGCCACATGAGAGTCTATGATAACGTTTTTTTTTCTCTGTGGATTTTTGTTGTATGAGGTATACTTGAACAACCTAGGGTGGGTGTGAAGCTCTCATCCTTAGGCAATTTCTATAAATCCAAGACGGCCGCCAAATGGCTTCCGTTAAAGAAATTCTGATACATAGCCTTCTAGTTATGTTAGAGAAACATGTAATACATCAGAATTGGGGTTTTGGCGGATCCTCTATTGAAATATTTGCACTAGAAAGCTTGATAATCGTTATTTTAGCGTTATTGGCCATATTATGATGTTTATATATATAGTATGTGTACAGATATAATCAAATTGCCAGCACCATAATTCATGAAGTGGACCTTTCTTTTATTTGTTTTCACATACACATTTGAAGTATATTCAGCTTTGTTAACATTGTTGAGAAGCTTGTGGAGAATATTTTAGAAGCTGATTTGCATAATTCACTCTAATTAGTATACAGTGATGAGTCCATCTACGTTGCCGAAATTCAATCTAGCATGCGGCTCAGAGTTTTTACTCGCATATGCGTCGCACATTTTTCGCGTGATAATCCTGTTTGAAATAGCGAATCTAGAAAATTTGTTTATTTTCTTAAATAGGACGTTATTAAGCACAAGGGAACCAACCCAAAAGGAAGTCATTTTCTGTAAAATGAACCTGAAACTTGAGAAGCTGTGTTAATTCGGGAAATATAAGGAGAGTTGATTGCATGGAATTATTAGAATAGTTGTTTAAACAAGTACTCTAGATCTAAGGAACATTTTTGTGATTGTGCTGATGATAGCGTGTGTGGCGCAGGCATTCTAATGGTCGTGGTTCTGTTGTTAAAAATGATGAATCGCGTATTCCAATTTCGGACAAAGAAACCAACCAACATATTTATATTGAGCCCGTGTCGATTCGATACAATAATTTCCATTCCTCAATGAGTTTCTCATTTTCAGACCATATATATCTGTCCCTGCATTATGATGAGAACATTGGAAATGGAATAATTTTTAGTATACATGTAACATGGACGTATTATATAACGAAATTTTGCGTATTTGACTCATTTTCTGTCACTGTGTGAAAAATGTTGATGGAGCAAGACGACCTGTACCAAGACTTAAGCCCAACGTCTACTCCATGTTTGGCTAGATTTTCGCTTTTCTCACCAATAATATAATATGACGTATCTACAGGAGCAGATCCAGAGGGGGGGGGGGGTCAAAAGGGTGTCCTGACCCCTCCTTTCAAGAACTATTTTGACGAAAAATCGATCAAAATTGTGAAAACATCATTATTTGCCAAAATTTAAGCCGAAAAAAAATTGTTTGATAAGTTACTCACTATTATGTATTTTTTTGGTTGGAGGACAACCGATTTTTCTTCGGATCCCCTCCCCTTTTTCAAAATTCTGGATATGCCCCGGTCTATGTAGGCCTATATAACACAAGACGCCTGCATGAAATCCTATATCATTCACCGCCATAAATTTTTTTGCGGTCACAAATATTTAAAAAGTCGACTTGTGGTGGCCATTTTAAATTTCAGTAAAATGACCTCTACATTTCCAGATGGTGTGTAATGTGATTGTAAAATGTGTATTATTTCTGATTTCTACTTTTGAGTTTTTGCGCCCACAAAAAATATGAAGTTCATCCATGGCGGCCATTTTGAATTTCAGTAAAACCTTAAAAAAATCACCTGCACATCTCCATATCGTGGGGAATGTGATTGTAAAATTTGAATAATTTCTGACTTAAGTTTTTGCGCCCACACACAAATTGAAGTATATCTGTGGCGCCCATTGTGAATTTCTGTAAAACCTTGAAAAAATCACCTGCCCATCTCCAAGTCGTGGGGAATGTTATAGCAAAATTTGAATATTTACTCAAAAATACTCAAAAATATTTTTTTGAGTTTCTGCGCCCACAAAAAAATTGAAGGTGATCCGTGGCGGCCATTTTGAATTTCATCAAAACCTTGAAAAAATCACCTGCACATCTCCATATCGTGGGGAATGTGACTAATTTTTAGAATTATAGAATAACTAGAGTTTTTGCGCCCACAAAAAAATTGAGCTGACCCCTGGCGGCCATTTTAAATTCTGGTAGCATCTGTAAAAAATCACTTGCACATCCCCATGTGCTAGGAATGTGATGTGAAAATTTAAAAAAAATGACCAAACAATTTCTTTTACGCCCACAAAAAGTTGATGTTGATCCGTGGCGGCCATTTTGAATTTCAGTAAAACCTTGAAAAAATCACTTGTACATCTCCATAAGGTGGGGAATGTAATAGTAAAACTTGAATAATTTCTGACTTTAAGTTTTAGAGTTTTTGCGCCGACAAAAAAAATTGGGTTGACCTCTATGGCCCATTTTGAATTTTGGTAGCATCTTTAAAAATTCACTTGCACATCCCCATGTTGCTAGGAATGTGATGGTAGTAACAGTAAATATATAAAAACGGCTAAGTCTTATGCTAAAATATTAAACATTCGGTCTTCCATATTTCGCTGTCAGAGGAATGCAAATAAAACACAACATATTTAATGCTAAAATGTATACATAACAATTCATCTTTCCTATTTCATTGTCAGAATAACGTAATTAAAAGACGAACATTCAATACTGAAATAATGAAAACACCATCTTAGTAGTTCAAACTCTTTCTAAGACAGTAAACTATTAGGCCCATGTGATGTCTTACTGTCAAAACACACATTGCGACAAAGGTTGCATGAACATTAGAAATACAATTTCTTTCAACACATAAGGTCAAGATCTGAATGGAACCTGGAGTAAAATATCGTTTTACACAAGGGAACCAACCCCAAGGTGGCAAAATTGAAATTGTGTCTTGCTATCGCGACCCGCAATATCAAGTGACTGAAAACTACTCACATGTGTTCAATTTGAGACCAAATATTGCAAAATCTTGATGTTTAAAACATATTTTGTTCCAACTAACTGCGATTTAAGTGGCTAATAAAACATATTAAAGGTGATCTATCACCCCTGATATAGTATGAATCAGTTTGTGACAAATAAATCAAAGTTGTAACAAGATGGTACAAGTGTTTCCCTCTATGGGGTGATTGGCTATCATGTGACCCTCTGAGAGGGTCACATGATAGCCAATCATACCATATAAGGGGTGATAGATCACCATTAAAAACGACTGTATAGTCGCGCTTGGAGGTTTGAGGTTATTGTTAATGTTATATTGTGCTGATGGCTCCCCTACCTGCTTTCAATTCTGTGAAACGCAGTGACGTCACTCAGTGAAAACAAGGTTATATAACACCCCCTCCCCCATACTTCATTCTGTGAAACGCAGTGACGTCACTCAGTGAAAACAAGTTTATATAACACCCCTCCCCCATACTTCATTCTGACGTCACTCGGTAAAAACAAAAGGTTATATAAGACCCCCTCCCCCATACTTTATTGTATTAGATAGCTTGGTGAAAACAAAGGAGGTAAAGTTCATTGAGTTTCACAGAATTGACCCTTAATTTAAAAATCTTCAGTGCTGCTCGATTTTAATATTGTTATTTATCCACAGTGTTCAAATGGTTAATGCGCATGCTCGTGATTACGTCTGCTCTTAATCCTAGCAGTGACGTTGACCCAATGTTGGTTTAATGTTGAGTCAGCGTCGCAGACGCTGGCCCAACATTAAACCAACATTGGTATTGTATTCACCGATGGGTTCATCATGGCTGAAGGAGACACGACTCCTTCCATCACAGACATCTAGGGAGACGTGCTGAAAAGTAGACGACAAGGACGGTCTGGATGATTTCCCCCCTGAACTGATGTGAATGTCATGACCCTGTCAGCATCATAGACTAGCTGAACCTAATTTATTATTTTATTTTATTTTTATGCAGCTCAACTGACTCATTTCAGTGTTCTAGATGTTTAAACTAAAATAAAATACGCAGCCAGAAAACCTAAAATAATTCATGATTGTAATGCCTCGAATCTTACTAAAATTAGTTATTATCTTCTTTTTTTTGCAAGAACTTTAAGGTGGCATCCGCTTTAGCGAATGTCATTGAATGGACATCGGAATAGATTGGAAGGGCAGAAATGTTATATTGGTAATTCAAAGACGGTAATTACTTTCGATTGTTGTGTGACACAATATAAGAAGTATACACATGCTAGCATTCATATATAAAATTGATGTCCCACATGTAGTTGTCATGGTTCGAGTCTCCAATGAAAAATATCATTATGTTGTGACCGCAAACAATAAAGTCTAGCCATTTCTGTTTATTTCTTATTAACCCTTTAACTGCTAATCACAAATTTAAATATGATTTGGCCTATCATATCACTTTTGTTGAACATGAAATGTGTGCCTAGACGTTGCAAGATTAGCAAATGTTGGTCACAAAATGCATAAATAGGAGTAATTTTCAATCACTTCAAATGCGTTAAAATTAAAAATCGCAATCAGTTGAAGGTTAATGACCTCAATAAACGAGGTATTTCAATTAGTCGCAGGTGGATGATAATTTGTTGGTTTTTTGAATCGTCATAACAAATATAAAGTATATATTCATTTTGGAAGCTCACAATAGGTGCCCGATCCGAGTTCCCGATTACCTGACGTCTGCTTACTGGATAACACAAATTACTAATGTGCCCAATATAGCTATCAAATGATAATGTCGGATGAATGTCCATTAACTGCTATTAACCGCTATTAGCTACAGTTAATAGTAACATCAATCTATTTAGACAAAAATGTACAACCTGTTAATATCAAATTGACATCATATAATAATGTGAGAATATATTTATCAAATTATATTGCCAAATTTTAGGAAGAAAAGGATTTGGCACTAAAAAATGTTTTTTTTATTGTATTTGAACACTTAAGCTGAGATATTAAAAGAAATGTATAGCCAATTAACATATGTTAACATACTTAGCACATACGTTGACACATCTTTTCTGGGGAACAACAGATTATCATATTAATAGAACATCATAATGTATCGATTTAATGCTGCTGTCATCCTTATTAACCCTTTAGACCCTCACGATGCATTAAAGCATCATTTCGCATCTCTGAAGAATGACTTAGTTTTCTGAAACCGAGGGGGCTCAGAACGAAAATTGTCATGGAACTGTTTTAAAAATAACACTATATTTTTTCATTTGTCACCCACTTCAAGTCATTTTCATCCACTACAAGTCAAGGATTGCGACAGCAATTCGCGGCTTGTAGTGAATGAAGATGACAATGGTAAATTCAGGATTGAAAGGGTTAAAGAACCCCATCATAAAACCGAAGGGCTAAACATGTATCGATGGCAGTGAAAAAAACACAAAATAGCTATTCAAATGAAGCTAAGACATTGATGACGTTTTTTGGACTGAATAACCTTTTCTTATCCACAATTTTAACCATTACACCGCTAATCACGACTAAAGTGGTTTTAAGTCTATTGTATTGATTTATTGAACAAGTTGTGTGTTTAACCCTTTCCATGCGGAATATTCCTGGGCTATTCGTTCATTATTTGCGAAATAAAACTGTAAAAAATGACTAATT